>CAAAJI010000089.1:181188-204469 GCA_900642245.1 Fragilaria radians | reverse complement strand
TATATTGGGAGTGCTGTGCGATGGTTTATCAATATTGTGAAAAATGAAATCAAATCTGAACTGTCAGAATACTCAAAAACTCCAATGGGAAAAAGGTATCTCGTGCAAGATGATACTTCTGACAGAGTACTCTTCGAGGATTAGCCAATAAAATGTAGAACCTGTTGATAATCAAAGATAGCATTTTGTACAGCATTCACATGTGACCTTTGGTTGTCTCCATGTAACTAGTGATTTACAATCCGAGGTGAAGCGAGTTAATTGACCGTTACCACCTTCCAAATTCTTTTTGTTTTTCTCTTGCCTCAACTGGCATATAGGATCTCCTTTTGGAATGGAACCGGAAAATTGATTTTTTTCTAGGTAAATTGCCTTTAATTTAGAAAGTTGTCCCATGTAACTTGACGGGACTGTCCCTTTCAATTGGTTATGATGCAGGCCAAGGTATTCTAAATTTGTTAGAAGTCCAATTTCAGTTGGGAGTGTGCCGTATAATTTGTTCCTTGCAAGGTATAAAATTTTTAACTCTGACAAATGAAACAATTCTTTGGGGATTTTCCCCTTGAGATTATTCCAAATAGATAAATCACTGACTTCAAGATTTTTAGTGCATCCTCTAACTCCGCCATCGTCTGTCCATTCGCATTCGTGAGAGTTACTCAGCCATTTAAGCTGTCGCGTCCAACCTTCCTCATTGGTGCAATAATAAAAAAGAGCGAGTGTGTAGCGTTGCAATAAGTTTGTTGCGTTAACGGGAAGTTTCAAACCATCACGGTTAGCCAGCCAGTCAAGTGCTTTTATTTTTTCTGTGCTTAGCTCTTCCTCGTCCTGGTCGCCAAAGATTCGCAGTTTTATTTCCATGAATCTGGGTCCCTTCCTGTTCATCGGGTTGGCGATTGGGTCTATTTCCTGAGGTTTCAAGTCGAGAGTCTCGATTAAGTAATTAGCAGTAATGAAGGATGCAGCACATAAAGCCCCCAAAACAATCCACATGGTAACAACTCGGGCTGTTAGATTTCCCTTCGTTGCCATGACATCACGGACCGAATAGAGTGTAACTAAGGTCTCATCAGTTTCCTCGGACCGACGCTTCCGCTTACTGATTTCACCATTTATCGATTTAATCCCTGCGATATTTTCATTTTCGAAGCTATTAATTTTTCTGAAATTCATCAAAGTTGGAGGTCTATCTAATGGTCCTCTGTTTTCAGGAGAAAAGTACAAAGCTGAGTCAATAGCACATGGAAGAAAAGAATTATTGTTGAAAAGGATTTATTGCGACTTACAACTCCCTGGATACAACACTATCTATATCGCGATCAGCCTCCATTAAATGTTCCCACAGAAGGGAACCTTTATCATTTTGTTTCGATTTGTACGACCTTGTCATGAGAGACTTGTCGAATGAAGGCTTGAAAAATCTCTGCTCAAAATTGACGTAAACATTTCGTCGAAAAATCAGACAGTTTTCAATTAAAAACAGAAATTTTCTGACTGAAATGAGCGAAAATGCTTCAAGATATCGTTTAATATGTAGGATGGCTTGAATTCAGATGGGAATTTCAGAGAGGGTTATTGTATGCATTACCTCATTTTAATCAGGTGAAGAGGTTACGCATAACATATTCTCAAAAGGAGATAAATGTATGATCAATAACCAGCTTCGAAATCATTTCATACAAAAATTGATTCATTTGTGTAGCTTTATTGAAGATCTCCCTTATTTTTAGTGCAAGGAAATATAGATAACGAGGAAATTTTATATATTTTCAAATCAATTAACGAAAAATAGCGCTACCATACAGATTTAAATCCCCTTACAAACTTGGAGGATAATGAGTAAAACTTCACTAGTCAAAATTAGTAATCCAAACTTTTGGTGTTACAGCAATTTTTGCAATATATCTATGAATCAAATTTGGATCATAAAACAATCCAACTTTTTACATGTCTTGAAAAAACAATAGTGCAATACACCTAGTTGAAAATATGCATCATGCTTTTAGTGATAAAGTATTATAGATTCATCCATGTTGAGAGCGGTCAAATTATAATTTTTAAACTATTTCTAAATTGGATCTCATCAAATCCCGTAAGGAGCTGCTTAGTAGCATCATTAAAATTTGTTGAATCATAGTTCCTTTGTCTAATTGTAACACTACCTTTGGAAGGTAATAGAAATTCTTTATAACTAAGATCAAGATAGGATCATCACTGAATTTATTCGATCAAATACTATTGTTTATATCCAAATTTGAATGGGGAATCCGTTGCACAGTTAAAACATTACTGTCCGTAAACAGATTTGCAAATACATAGAATATCCTTTTATCTATATTAACTTGAATTATCAGTGAGGGAGAATTCTGCCACCTGTACACAAATTCATATTCATAGCTTTTCAATTTATTTATAGCTTGCTTGCTGCTCGGAACCTTAGTGGTCTTGAATAAAGTAATTCAAAAGATTTTTCCAAAACAAACAAATTTTCAGAAACGTTCAGTATTGCTCCAAGTTCACTTTAGCTATCTGATGCTGCATCTGGACCAATGATAGGAGTAATAATAACAATTCTTTGTCTTCTTTTCTTGTTACTTGATTATTGCATTTCTTCATAAGCACTTTACTATCACGCAAGATCGACTCCAAATCGTCACTATCTTCATTGCAATTTTATTTATACATTTGAAATGATGGATTTATTTGTCCCATGTAAGTGAACATTCCGAGATATAAGAAAAAACGTAAGGGTTAGGTCTTAATGGGGTGTAAATAACCGATTTGGGGTGTGTAAATAACTTTTCCCTAGTTTTTTCGTGTTTTCTGTACCATAGATTATTGAGTGCAAATATTTTTGCAATTATTTCGGGATATCACAAAAAGCAATAATTCTCCATCGCCTTGATGAGACTAAGTTGATGCGCTGCAGGCAAATCAGTGACATATTATTCTGTATAAAATATAAGGTTGGAAAATGTCACAGGAGGTGACTGAGATTTTCCCACAAAGTCAAGAAAGAGAGCTCCATGATCAAGAACACGAACAACATCAAAAAAGAAAGCGCAAGTTGATGGATACATCTTCCACAGTGTATAGTTCTTCAACAAATTCAAATGACAGGAAAACTGATGACGCTACCGAAGCAATATTAGAAAAGACCGCGTGTTCGCAGAAGCAACCATCAGAGCTAGCTGAACAGTCGCAAAATCAGAGACAGTTAGGTCTATCGGAAGGATGGAGAGTCAAGCTTTATCGTCTCAATTCCGATGGATCTTGGGATGACTGCGGGACGGGAAGGATTGTTTGCTTGTATAAAACAAGCACTTCAGGATCGGGAGGTTCAGCACAAGATCAGCTTTATCGTAATCTTGGTGAACCGACTCTCTTTATGCAATCCGAGTCCACGCCAATGAGAGTACTTTTGCGGACAAAAATACTTCTTCAAGATGCATATCAGCGGCAGGGCGATAACATTATCACTTGGTGTGAGTCATGTTTCGAGAATTTCTCTGTATTAATCAAGGAAGATGCTATGCAAAACGTAAGATCACAACCCAAATTATTCGTTTTACTCTCTGTGCAAATCTGACTAACCATTACTTTTCGTGCAGGTTGATTTGGCATTATCGTTTCAGGATAACGCTGGTTGCTTGGATATTTGGCATCAAATAAACCAGTTTCAAGCTAGAGCCGCAGATTGGTTAAGAAATCAAAGTATTCAAGATGAAGGTGGACCTGCTTCAACTGCTCTAGCGCGGGATGTTTCTACCTCTGTAACAGATATGGCTCAAGCAGTTGCAGCGGCACATCATGCAAATCTCCAACAGCAGCAACAACGCGCAATGTGGATAAATTTAGCATCAGAGTCTCAACAATACAATTTTCAACTCTCGCTGGAGGATGATGATGATAATTTAGGCATGGATCAAAACCCAGAACTCATCGCAGTAAATATGGCTGCCGCGGCGGCGGCTGCCTATGGCGAAAACTCTGGAATCGACCTTCCAACTCCTCCAGCTTTGCAGAACTTAGAAGATATCGTAGGTATAATAGCGTCCATTCAGTCTTTACCTCAGAGGGAAGCACTCGCCATTAGACTTTCGAAAAAGGAATGCTCCTACTTTAAGGAATTGTTACAATTGTTTGTTCCAGCCGAGTCAAGACAAGACTATGGTGCCTTAGCGACTCTTGCAGCGTGTGTAAAGACAATCTTACTCTTGAACGATCCATCAATTATCGACTTTGTTGTTCATAACGAAACAGTATATGAACTGGTATGTTCTACTCTTGAGTATGATCCAGATCTCAGGGATAAGGCGAATCATCGTTGGTTCTTGAAGCAACGAGCAAAATTTCGGACAGTCGTAATGATGGAGGTACGTTGAATACTCCATTGTATAGAAGTTCCACAATTTGTCGCCTAACTGTGTTAACTAGGATGATGAGCTAATCAACATCATTCATCGGTCCTTTCGCGTTACTTATCTTCGTGATACTTTATTAAGGCCTACAATGGATGAAGCTTCATTATCCACGCTAACTTCACTGCAAACTTTCACTAATTCTGATGTTGTAAAAGGTATCACTTCTCCGATCAAAGATTCTTACTTCAAGAGTGAATCATATCTAGTGCGGGTAATGCGACTAATGGGGAAGGAAAGTCGTGCTATTGCAGAAGTAGAATGGGAAAAGCTAACCACCGGTACCTTGGAATCTTTAGATCCAGAGCCACCTCCTTTCATCGTTATAACTTCTTCTACCTCAACTTGGACTCAGCATTTAGCACCACAAGATGACTCATTGCAATCACGAAGGATTCGTCTTCGAGGTTGCCTATCTTTTTTACGTGAGTTATTTGATATGGTAAAAATGTCACTACAGCAGAGTGACAAGGATGATTTTTTTGCCACGGTCGTCACCATGGAAGTTTATATGGATCCTACTTCAGAATTCGGTTCGATAAAGCAGCGCGATGTAATGAACGCAAAAGACAATTTCGAAGAACCTGAAGCAGTTGATTTATTGTCACTTCTAGCTGCTGTCCTTGCTGATCCAACTGCTGACGTAACAGATAGAGGAAATGTTCTTGAGATAATATGCTCGATCTCTATGCATGATCCCAGCCATATTCGTCGTCATTCCTTGAAATGCTACCATGAAGCGAAGTTGAACACTGAAGACAATTTGTTTTCAACTTTAGTGTACGGGAAACCAATGCCGAATGATCAACGTCAAGTTTTTTATAAATGCCCTCCTAAGGATTTGATGGCTGCATTGCTATTTTTGTTGGCGATTGAGACTGATGCCGGGGTTTTGTTACAAGCAACAGAAATTCTGCGCATCATCCTTGACACTGATATACAGAGTCATGGAATGATGACGATGGGTCTTGATATTTCAGAAACTGAGGAGAATTTGACGTCTGCTTCATGTGAAGGCATCGAAAAATCAAATTTATCCCTTTGTCCATCAACAGAGGCTCTAGACTCGGATCAAAATCATTTCCTCTCAATTTTTTACGAGCATAATATTCAATGGCTTGTAGTATCGTTTCAATTCACTATTCTACATCCGAGAAGAAGATTACCTGATCTCTCAACTAAGGATTTATCTGCTGCCGCAGCTTTCGATAGGCTGGCAGCAAAAGTGAAAAAAGGATTTGCTCGCGATGACGATTTGGTTTGCCTAGTCCAAAGCAATGCGATTCGAGGTGCATTTGCAATTGAACTTTTGTGCTTTTGTGTTCGTTCTCACCATCAACGAATGAGATTTTTCCTTTTAAAATCTAGATTACTCTCTAGTGTTCTGAAACTTTTGGATCCGAAGTCGTCAATGACAAATGGTGATAGATGCTTGAAATTAGCGATTCTGAGGCTTCTTCGGTCCGTTCTCGCAGTGACGGATGAGTTTTATCACCGTCATATTATTCAGCAAAATGTATTTGGACCAGTTTTTGATGCTTTTCGTGCAAATCCAGTGGGTGATAATCTCGTATCATCAGCTATCTTAGAAATTTGTGATTTTATTCAAGGAAAAAAAATCGAGTCGCTTGTGGAACACATAGTAACTAAGCATTTAGTACCGATATCTGGGAAAGGGGAGAGGAGCTTGGAGGAAATAGCATCGCCGTACGTGAAAACGTTCTCATGCCTTCGAAAGTCGTACCTAGAAACAAAAAGTTCTAATTTCAACCGTGGAAAGTTTTCATTTAAAGAAGTTGGTGACGAATGTAATCAAACCGAAAAAAGTAATGCTAATTTCGGTTCATTGTGGACAGAAAATGTGCCTCGCAAGATATTGAGTCAAAAAGCTCTAGAAGATCAAGTAAGTGACAATGGTTGTTAGTTTCGGATCATCAAAAGTCTTACAATCTCTCAACAGAGGAAATTTCGTCAAGCTGATGCTGAGGAATCCTATTTTGATACTGATGACGTTCCTGAGATCGAGAGTACGACCAGAATTTCCCCTTGAAATGATTGAAATTAACCTCGATCACAGTACATTTTCAAAAGAAAGTTCGTTTTACCTCCACACTTTGATTGATAATTTCCCATTTTTATATCAAATAAGCATATCGTATTTTTCTGCCTTTCTAGCATTAAATTTGAGACCTTGATTCAATCAGTCATGTTCCTGTGAGTTGTCAGTGATCATAATGTGGATTTTGATATATCTAAGGGAAAATTGATGTAATAAAAAAACATGTTTTGTTAAGCATTGATTCCTTGTTTTAAATGCTGGTATTTGATGCTGATCAACTATCAATTGATTACTTTTCTCTCACTATGAAAAGAATGTCAGAGGCAATGCAAACTTTAAGATTCATTTACATTTCATCATGTATTGCCTTGTAAGAGAATCATTCCTAGAACACGCATAACACTTCTTGTCACACAATTCTTAAATTTGTTCAACCCTTGGAATTAATGCATGAGATTTTCCTCTCAGATACTAGAAAGCTATCTGATTCATGTACTATCTCACATGATAATTAGACAAATGCCTCTAAGGTATCAATAAGTATATTGTTTCCAAGTAAAAGTTGTTTTCAGGCATTCTTGCATTCTACCTATCATATGAGAGGTGTTGTAGTAAACAAAACGGAGTTATCAAGAGGAAAAATGACGTTCTGCGGTCATGAAATGCATTACACAGAATTTCCATTTATAAGCAATACTTATTCATCTCTAAGAATTATCTTATGGAATGCTGCTTATCATTACCCAATTTGTGGTTGGAAGGAAATGGCCAGTCATAGATGTGTAAATGTATGGAATATCCGTATTCTCCATATTGACTTGTACTAAAAATAAGGGAAATCGCTGATACCGGTACAAACATACATCTAATAGCGTACTAATTTATTTATATACTGAATATTCCTCAAAACCTAGTAAGTTAGATACTGTCGTCTTGATTCATATGTCAAGGTATGTCACTACCTAACTCATAATGAAGGCATCATTGTTAGCCTTACAAACAAGCATGCTACATTGACATTTGACCATGTAATGTTTTACTACTGAGCATACTAATGACAGATTCGCTCATACTTTGATTGGTAACAAAAGGATTTACAACATTAATCATCTACATAGACTGTTTGGACATTGTGGTCAAGAAACGCTCTAGAATACGGTCAAGATATATGGTATTAAGTCTTCAAGAGTTTGAAACTTATGAGGAATGTGCAATTGCCAAGGCAGGACAGAAAAATTGCGCAAGAACTGGTCAATTTTTTTTTGTGAATGTTTATACATTGACATAACTTCAATTAAAGAAAGAAGTTTTGGAGGAGCCAAGTTCTGGGCTCTTATTGTTGACAGTTATACGGACTATTGTTGGAGCTTTGTGCCAAAGAAAAATTCTGACCATAAAGGCAAAGTAATAACTTTCTTAACTGACTAAAAAATTGCTGGTTGGAATGCCAATTTACGGTAGAGAACATGACAGTGACGGATGATCCGGAGGACAAGACCTTTGGAGTTAAAATTGAATTATCTGGCCCAAGGACGCCACAGAGGAACGGAAAGGTTGAAAGGGAGTTGCAGACCCTTCATAGAAGAATCCGATCTACATAAATTGGAGCTGGGCTATATATAAGGTCAATTGAGAGACAAGATTTGGGCTGAATTTGTGATGAGTGCAACTTCTTTATCGAGTGTTATCTCTACAAAGTCGAGTTTGAAAAGTGAATATGGATTGCTACATAGAGTAAAGCTAAGCCTGCACACAATTCTCAAAATGTTTTGTGAAGTAGGTGTTGTTACTACCAAGGATAAGGCACAAGCAAAGTTGACCAACCAAGGAACTTCGTCCATTTTTATGGGCTATGCTGAGAATCACTCAAAAGGCGTTTATCGAATGGTAAATCTCAAGACAATCGCATTAATCAGCTCTCGTGACATTGTATGGTTGAAGAAGATGCACAAGGATTTGATAAAGCACAAGTTAATACCACTTATTGAGAAAAAGAAGTCACTGAGGTACCTACTGGTAAGGAAAGGATGAAGATCAATGAAATTTCCACGAACGAGGATGAAAGGAATAAGTCTGATGAGAAGATCTTAGAGCAATGAAGAGGTTGGAAAGTTGGTTTAATCCACAAGCTACCAAGGCAATTGATGATTACAATTATGAAAGGGAAATTTCATTAGAGCAAGTTAATAAGGCTCTTTTCACTAATGCTATGAATAACAAATGATGAAGAAGCTTTGAATTGTGAGAAGAAAGAAGATCAATTGCATGGAAAGAAGCAATTGATAAAGAATAATTGAAATAACAAAAAGAGGTGCTTGGGAAATAATTGATGAAAAATATTCCAAGTGTTTGACGACGCATCAATAATAAACCCTTGGGAAGCCAGAATTCAAAGGATATTGCACAAAACATATTTGAGAAGCAAATTTTCAATAGAGAGGAATTCGTAGCAATAGATACTGGTGTTTTGGGTTCACACAGGGTTCAGAAGTTTGCAGCAAAGCATTTGGAGAAAATAAAAATAAATAATACACTTCAGGGAGGTGGGAAAAGAGAGTGAAAGTAAGTGACACCTATGATGATATAGAACTATCTCACCCTGATACAAATCTACAGAAAAGTACCAGTATATACTAGCTATATGTTATTGGACCAAATCCTTCAATTTGTTTTCAATCAATAGAATACTTGAATAAAACAAATTAACAAATGGAGTAAGAAATTGGAGGTTATATAATCAGGGAGCTACTCCAAATCTCCCGGTAGAAGCTCGAGTATTTATCCAACGTTTCCGAGTAGGAAGAATGTCAAGTTGAGGATTGTAGTCACTTTCTGTCCACCAATACTCTGTTGAAACATTGGCGGAATTCTCAATTTTCTGATTATCTGATATGTATTCTTGAAGGTCAGCCCCATTGGTGTTGTCAAAAGTGGAAAGCCTCATAATGGAATTTGCTGGAAAGTTTTCTTGAAATGATATTTGTTCTTCAATGCTGATCTCATCATCACTCCATCCATTGGAATCAACATTTAGGTCATCTGTAGCATTTACATTAGTCTCAACCATTGATTCTTCGTGGTACATGCTGTCCCAATTTTCAGTTTGAGCAGCATACGCGTGAGAGGGCATAGGAATATTGAGAGGGACATGAGCTGGGAATGAATCCAATAGTGTCATGTCCTCAGATTCACGTGGCAACATACTATTTGTCAACCGGGATAATCCAGACATGAGGAGGCCGCCAATAATCGGAACCCTCTTTTGTGAATCATGATTCATTTGAGAGATATTCGTTGATGCATCCCTGTTGTTAGCCAAGTTACTTTTGGATGCATTATTATGCTCCGAGTCGTAGGCTAGCTCTTCATAGTTGATTGTTGGAAATGTTGGAAGCAATGCATCACCAACTCTTTTCACAAATTTTAGTTTTTGCGTGACACTAGCAGCTTTATCGATTTGTTCCCACGCAGATGATAGTCCAACTTGACCATGTTCAATCACTTGACGAGTCTTCGAAAGTTGAATAAGTAGTGAGTCGCGGTATGCATCAGGATTAGATACGTGTGTTTGATATTCCTCATTTACTTCTTGAGTAAGTACCGTTGCGAGAAATTGAGCTGATTGGTCTAAACGCTTGTAACCATCTATGCAGAACATGACATCTGATAGCATGTACTTAACGTATGAAATTTCTGGTACGAATTCAATAATTATTTCCAATTCTGCAACCTTCACAGCTCTGCCATCACATCCTGGCAAAGAGAGGCATAGACGGCAATCACAATGTACCATTGATTCATCAATAGTGAATTTACACATAGAAGCAATTGCGGAGGCAAGGTATTGAGGCCTGATGAATAAATCATGTCCAGTTAGATTGGAAATAACGTCCGCAAGCAAAGATTGGTTAGCACTTCGAATAAGAACACTATCAGGCAGCGTTAACATGTAACTTTCCACTTCCTGTTTCGATTCCAATACTTCTTTTTCTTTCCTGATAACTATATAATCCATACGGGGAAGTTCTGTCTTGATTGTGTAATCGCGAAGCTGTGGACGACTTTCGTAGTACTTGACAAGTTGGAGCGCATTTTCATTTTCATTGCTTTGCACCTCGAAAACGCTTTTCAGTGAAGCAATGGTGCTAGGTAGACCTCGCATATAGTCTTCAAGCGAATGAGCTATATTCTTTTCAACTGAGGATAGGTTCCGGTTAGTATCCATCATTGAATCTGGATCTGACATTTCTATTTGACTATTGTGAATGGTTGAATGTGCATCATTTAGGCAGACTTTGGATTTTATCACAGAATCAAAATTTCTTCCTTCGATAAAAGTGATTTCATTAACGCTACCTTCTATGTCAAGGTCATCATCGAAGTCAAGGTCGTCATCACCCCAGCCTTCCATTCTTTTTCTTGCAAAAGTATCAGCGTTTTTTGTGAACGAAAAAGATTTTAACCAAAATGGCAAAATGGCAGTTAACAACAAAACCATAGTTACCGTAAACGGAGATTTTATGTTTACACTCTGCAAGTAGTAAAGAATAAGGAAGCAATTTAGAATTATTTCGCGAAATTAATTCTTGCTATCAATGGAGTTGTGCATGATAACAAGAGGATCTTGTGATCCAATTTGTAATCAAGAATTGGGGAGTGGAATCATGGTTCAAATAACTTTATTCATAGTAACCTTGACAAATGCACGTTTGTCTTGAAAAATGATTACATTCAGTCCATAAGTAAGCAAGGATTACTCAATAACTAAATTTTCCTAGTGAGTTATCCTCCAAAGATAAACGGTAAGGGGTTACCCCTAGTCCCTTTTGGGGGTGGGCGCCAACAAACAATCAGTCCCTTTCAAATTCTCCTTGACTGTACAAAAGAAACTTTGAAGTAGAAAACCTTGAGAGATGCATTAACAGCTGACCTCAAGATCTTTTCACTACTCAGATTGGACACCATGAAACTCATTAATTGGAGCCATCACATGGATGAATTTACACTACGGTGAGATGTAGAAATAAAACAATGATAAATTATAATCTATTTTAGAGTCTTGTGTAGTCTTAGAACCTCTCTTAGTGAGAAACTACTTGATCCTTCTCAAGAGAGGATCAAATGCTCTTGAAGAAATTAATCTTGTTCTAAAGCTTCTTCCCAACTGTTTAGGCAAGTCTCTTCAACTTGTTCATAAGGACAAGTTGGTGGTTAATAAGGATAAGTTAGTTTAGCTCTAAGCTCTTTTTTATTAGAGAGCTAACACCTAAATTAGATCTTTATATAGATCATTATTACAGCCTTCCTAGATTGAATCTGGGATTGTATGATGATACAATACTTAATCTGCACTAAGTTTAGCTAATGCATCATTTATCATAGTCAAGCGTGTGGTCAATATTTAATAGGATGGTTTATTTGTAACTATGGGGAGGGAGGGGGGTTATGAATTCTCTTTTGAACCGCATACTGATGCTTACAATTTTGGGTAACGACCTCCCATCCGATTAGGTGATGCTTATCTCCGAATTTAATTCGATATTTATGCGTATTATTAACAAGTTGAATTAGCGCTCCTCATAAGTGGGATGGGTATAAATTATACAGCTTGTCCGTCGATGTTCGTAAATGATTTGAGATAATCAAGCTAGATGGTATATTTGTGTCAAACTTGTATGTAGCTTGACGACCCTTTCGTATTTTATTTTTTTGTCGGCTTTGTGTTTGTCGTAGACAATGTCCCACCGTTTTCCTATGCGGTAAACTAAACCCAGGACACTAGAATTTCTCATTCTGTGTTGTGTGTCCATTCCGCTTATCTGTTATTGCCCATCGTAGCTCTTTTATTGTTCACAGAAGAATTTGAAACTAGATGAACTCCATCTAAATGCGCGCGTTATGATGGTTCCGTCTACCCCTAAGGTATATAAATCATGCAACCCAGTCCATTTTTAAGCAAAAAGTGTATTAAATCTCACTAGATTTCTCTGGAAGCATCCTTCCTAGATTAGACATCATGTTCTACCTTAGGCGCGCCATCAATCTTGTTTGGATTACTTCCAGGTTGAAAATCTCATTTGCAGTGTTACAAACTATTTTTATCAGGCACATGAATGCAGTCACTCGTTCGTGTCCAGCACTGTTCACCACTTCCATATAATAGTTAAACTCTTGCTTGGAGAGCCTTATTGTCTGTTTGTACTGGGCTATGGGTACATAGTAACATTTTCCCATAATACTATATTGATAACTCTAACTTGCTTGATTTGAGCATTGTTTCATTTTGCTCCATTGTCATGTTGATTAACAATCCGACATAAAATATGCGATGAGACGACCAAGGTATTTTTCGAGGAAAAGTTATGAAGAATGGAGATAGAGTAGAATTCTCTCCCATAAACAATGTTGTGGTAGAGTCTAAGTGTGCCAATTGAAAAATTGCCCCCCTGTATCCCAAAATAGAAAAATTTAACCCTAGAGGTTCATGGTTTGAAGAAGTAAATTTGTTGAGCCTTTCTACAAATTAAAAAAAAGAATCCATAAAAAACACGCTCTGAAGATCCTTGCAAAGCCTGCTTGACTTTATTGAAATGTCTTTGTCCTAAACAATGATATCAAAATCATTCAAGCACAAGCAAGTGCAATCAATCATTAAGCAGTCAGATAGTTGGCCGAAAAGGGGAACCTAAAGTGCAATTCTTTAATCTGCTTCGTGAGGTTAGGCGTGTCCTCTGAATGCGTAAGAAAAAGTTTAGATACTGGATGGATGGTGTCGTATCTGGTTGCCATAGTGACGAATTTTGCCATGGGTATTCTATCTGAAAATGTTTTAGAGAAATCATGAATGAGCTGTGAAGATCAAAACTTTGGCATCCAAACTATGGTTGGAGAAAGAACCAAAAAGCCTTACGTCACCTAACTGTTATTACTTTCTGTCTCCTTGGAGTTATTTCCCGTTGGGTCTAATTTTTACTTTCCTTTTTAAAGTTCAGCAAATGCATTTTCGTTGCGGGAACACAAAATTACTCCTGGTAAGAACAGCTGTTCTTGTTTTTACTACGACATGCAGAAATATTTCATCTCCAGATGTTTGATCACTGTTCCGTAGTAGCAATTATTTTTCAATGTTCCACCATTAGCTTGAAGTCTCTGATAATTAATTCATTAGCACAATTGTTATAAAGTTGAGATAGCCTATATTGATGTAAAGTTACGAATAATTCAAGATCTTTTACGTGATTCAACTTTTTTTCTCAATCCTAGTCATGATAAATGATCCTGAATTTCCAGAATGTTGCTACCTCTTTTTGCACTAATTTGGTATGCAGAGAAGCAACTCAGCCGTTGAACCGTTGCTACTAATACAACGAGATAATAATGTAGTACAACCTTGATTCATTTGGCAGATAATATCAAGCTTTAGACATCATGATTTAAAAAAGTACATTCCGGAGCTATATCAACCTAATGGAGAAGAGTTGATATGAGGAGCCTGCTTTACGTAAGCATTTATATTCAACAACGAAAAATGTGTCTGTTGCGATTTGAATTTTAAACGAAAAGGTTTATTGAGGTGAGGCTAAAGATTTGCTTTGGACTGAAACTTTCTTAGGGGTTAGGTAAGTAAGGTTATCATAAGGCATCTCCAGGTCGATAATGTTAGATCCGATTACCTATTTTGTAACCCAGAATCGTACAGTTTGTCTTGTACATAATGCTATAATAGCACTCAGCTGAGGTAAAATTTTTGTGTATGTGTTTCCTATGAGAAGTAATTCGGCTTTGATAACTGCAAGAATCTATCGATTTCGGAGCCAATAATGTCTGCATGAAAAATAGTGTCTTCAATACATCATTGACAGCCTAGTGAACAACAAATTCTCAACGTATTTTAGGAAATAAACTACAAACTTGAGCGTACATCCTTTTCAAAAGCTTGAAGAATAATATTTATAATACATTTCGTTAACGAATTCTTGATTAGGTGACAGAAATGGCTTTTTGCAAATAACATTTGGGACAGGGTTAATGAGTATGAAATGTAGCCTTTACATCTTTTCGTCAACTTTGTAACATTATAAGCAAAACTGTCCATCATATGAGTGATTGATCTAGTCGTTGTTTAGTATTTATTGGATTACCGTGAATATGAACATGCATCTTTTTCTTATATTCTGTTGTTCGATGACGAGGAACTTAAAATGGCAGTAACGCCTTTGCACGACAATACGACATATTGAGTCGCGTACTTTTTTGGGATGGAAATAGAGCCAAAGCTCATCCATAGAAGAAATAAAAACCTGCAATTTTCCTTATATTCACTCTAGCGTTATCTTTTTTTGTCTGAGATGGAAGATTCATCATAAACTGCATCAAGATACGATGAAAAATACCACATCGTCTCCTCTAAATGGCTCGAGTTAACTTCATAATCAAAAATAAAACATCGTGATGGCTTAGTTCAAAGGGCATTTCTAGCTGGTGATCACATATTCTATATGAAAAGAATGAGTTTAGCCTTTGGAGATTATAATTTATCAACATACTACCTGATCCAAAAGAGATTAGAAGGCATCAAGCATGCGAAAAATATCCTTAAATTTACATTAAAACATTGCCCAATAGTCAGTTCGTAATATACGTAGCTTCCTACATTCCATTTCCTGAGGAATGGCTAAAGAACAGAATCCATTGAGCCACACATGACAGAGCCTTATTTGACCTTATCCGACAGCCAACCCCTAACCATCATTTATGTGTTCCTCTCGCTCATTTCGGATGTGCTGACTTGAAGATTGATGCGACAAAAAATGTTGTTAGTGTATCAAGCATTGAAACCTTGGTAAAGCAAAGGAGGAGAAAGAAAATTGGGGCTTTTGGCTTAAATGACCACAATTTCTGGACTTGGTGCTTTCGAATGTACCTTGAATGCATCCAAAAGAAATCGTTATGCAGATTTAACACTTTTGTGATGATTAGTTATAGCATTCGTGATATACTGCAAGTTAAGAACTCTCAGTCCGTAAATGCCATAAAATCATTAATCATTGAGCTCAGTTCTTCTTGTGAGAAATGAAATCGGATACGATCAGGGGTTTACTTGATTCTAATACTTAAGAAGCGAGGATTGAATAAATTCCTTAGAGCAGTACTTATCGCATTGAATTTTTGAATTCGATAAAGCTCATCTCAGAGCAAAATGTTCTGGGCACTTGAATCTATACGAAAGGTCGTAAGACTCTTATCCCAAATCGTTTTCTATGGCTTAAGTTCTAATTTTTTATTTGGACGAGCACCGTAATTGTGTTTTTATTTTAAAGCAAATTGAGTAGATCAAGAAAGATCATACCTTTAGAAAGCAAGAAAATCATGATCATTGCGTTACCTTAAACTTCCAGAATTCTCTTGCTTTCGATCAAAAAATGTATCATTGCGATGTCAATTATGATTAGGTGATAGATGAAAGAATGGCATATGCATCTGAAGTCTTGTATTTTTTCCTTTCAGATTTTTCGAAGCCAGCTCTCGTTAAAAGCAAAATCACTAATTTTGTAGTAATGAGTATTTGAGTCACATATGTCAATTGATTTTGTGCCTGAAATATTTCTTCTACATAAAAGTAAACAATCATAAACATAACTTCTGATTTAGTAATGCAAGGATAATTCTTACCACCAGTATAAAAGCGTTTTACATCGATACTCTTTCAATATCAATGACAAAATCCCTAAGCTAATTTCACATTAAGCACATCATTAATCAACTGAGCGACTCTTTCACTGATTACAATACCTGACAATGTAATTCGTCTAGGTATATAATTTCATTTCACCTAAAGTGTAGGGTCCATTTATCCTTCGTGCATTTTCTTCCTTAGGTACTTTTTTTACTTTTCCATTCCTTTCCAAACTTTTTACTATTTATTCTTGTATTTTTATCAGTGGCCAAAAGTGAAAAAGGAATATCAGAAGAGCAAGCCTTGTGTAGTAGACAATTTCAAGGAAAATGTCAAAATTGAAAGATCATCATAAGTCATCAAAAGTTTTACGGAAGCTTCCTAAAAATTGATATGTGATTCATGGATTTGCAATCGTGGAGCTTGCTGACAATACTGCCATTTTGTGGAAGGGTTGTACAATGTTGAGGATATTCATGAAGTTGTCTCTGTTGGCAATGGAAACAGTACCAGCTTTTGCAATGCTATGATAGTGATTTATATCGATAGAGCTCTACTAGTAAGCTCAAAAAGTGGCCCAAACATGGCGTATGCCGATTTCGTGGAATGTAGTATCAAGTTCCTGCCGCACATGAGAGACGGCGATTGAATACTGTTGATGTAGCTTATGCTTCTGGAAACTAATCGATGTTTTGCATGTGATTTGTATCAGTTTTTGGAATAATGCCTATGAAACCAAATAATCTCCAAGCCCACCTGGAATAAACGTACAGATGCTACTTAAGCAGACTCTCCCTTCCTATCAATCAAATTGGATTGTCACATTTCCAACAATGACTGCAACCAAGTTGTTAGTTTCAAATGTGGAGTAGAGTAATGTAGCGATTCTACCTTGGATGTTACCATGAATGAATTGAAATAGATACTGGAACTTTAGGTGAACCTTCGAGCATCGATAATGCACTCAAGATCCGATTAGCCAAAGAAAAAAGTAGTGACAAATTGCCTTACAATGGCCTCAGTTTCCATGCTTTTTGGATAGAATTATGCCAAAAAGGAAGATCTTATTGTTTATCTATTTCGATTATTCTCTAGGTTAGAGAATTGGAAAACAATTCAAGGTTGAGTCAACGATCTATGAAGCTATTTTAGTAACCAGTTTCAGTTCAACTTTGGCTTTCAAGGACTTTCAACACTTTTTGGACACACCTTAAAGAAGAATCAAGATCCTGAGGTCTCTACAAGAGAACTTGAAGATATTTCTGTGAGGGCCTCCAGAATTTCCGATAAGCCGTATGTGAAAAAAATCTTGAACTTGGGATTACAAGCGATAACTAGCTTTAATTGAGAAATGCATTGGTTGCCAAGACCCCCTTATAGTTGGAGAGATTTTTGATGAGTTGAATCTTTGCTTTGGAAGGTTAAAGATGAGATCGGAATGATCGTTAAGGACATTCTCAGTAGATACAAAAGTAGAAGCATCCAATGCTTTGTTACATTTTGTCAACCACATACATTTAACATCACAGTCATTGAATCTGCGATTTGATTTCAAATGGGGTTGCTTTCATCAATGTCACTCAAGAGTAATTTGATATCCTCCACTTGCAGTTGATATTTGTTTTGCTCAAGTCTTTTATTGTACACTTGGTTTGTTTGATTGAAAGTTGCTGTAAAGACACATTTGAAAATATAAAATTGAGTGCATCCTTTTCTTTAGTACTATGCTGTACGAACTTTTTGGAGTTCTTTGGAATTCTACGAGAAGATTAGTTTCTTTGGAGCTCAGAATTTTGTTTATGAGTCTTCAACTGCTATGACTACAAGTTTATCGTGCCTGTATTTGGGCAAGTTAGAATACACATTATGTTGACAGCCATTTTCCTTTAATTAAGGATCTACAATGCAGAGTTTTGGTGAGGGTTGTCTGTTAATGTCAACTTTTTTGAAATTCTTATTTATAAATGTTAGAAATTTCAAACTCAAAGTACCCTTGATCTGGAAATGGATTTTCGTAGAAGCTATTTCTCTCACGACGAATATCCGCGAAAGATTTCGATGATGTCGTCAGCATTGTCTGTAGAGGTTCTTTGCCAATTCCAAAGCGTCCTTGAAATAACAAATCCACAACGTTGTTGATCAGAAGCTGCAGCTTCTTGAATCCTTTAGGGTTAGGACCGAACGACAAATCATATAACGCAACGCCTTCTGGAACTTGTTTTTGAGAATAACTCAACAAGGCAATCTGGAGTGATTCCTCTTTATCAGCAGGATCGTAGTGCTTTACCAGCGACTGAGCTAGGATAACTGCATCTACGAGAGCACTGTTAACGCCTTGACCTGAAACACCTCCAGTGGCATGGGCTGCATCTCCACAGATTACACCAACTCCATTGTAATGATAAGTATTGCATTTAACTGAAGAAGCTGAGGAGAGTTTTTGTGATACTAATTGGCGAGCAATTTCTCCTAAGTCAGCCCCCATTAAAAGTGGGAATCTTTCCTTCAAGGCCTCAACTATGGTGGTTACATTGACGTTCGGACTTAGAATACTGTCTTCAGTTCCTTTTCGTCCAGCAAATAAGAGACAACTACCCGTCGATGTCGGTTCGACAAAGCATGTTGTGGAACCAGATGTTGGAAGAATTAAAGACACCGACGTTGAATCCAGCTTTCCAGGCGAAGACATTAAACGACAAACTTTGAATTCACCGGGAAGTGTTGCTTTTTCACTAATGAATTTCACCGACGCTGCAGCCATGGAATCTCGTACAACAGAATTGACGCCATCACAGCCAATGATCAAATCAAATGGTCCTTTACTTTCATTATTTGCAAGATAAATGCATCTTGTTTCAAAATTGCAGTATTCGATTTTTTGTTCAAATTCAATGGAGTACCTGCCATTCCAATTGTGCGTCTCGATAACATCAAGCATGGCAGAGCACAAGTCTGATTGGTATATTAATAAGGAGGGTTCTAGACCACTCTTTGATGATGTATCACGTAGTTTAAGTGGAAGCCCGTTTATATACAGGGTGAAACGGTCGCTCTCGAATCCTTGCTCCTTTATCGGTTCCCATAGCCCATCTATCGAACGAATGGCATTTCTACCTCTCAAACCCAATCCTAGCGCATAGGCACGCCCTTCAAGATCCTTGGATAATCGAGGATCCGTTCTGCGTTCATAAACGGTGACATGAGCACCACGAGCAAGAAGGTTGTGAGTTAAAAGCAAACCGGAGGGGCCGCCTCCAATCACAGCAACTTTAAGATCATCTAATGGCATTGATTTTACATCCCATAGCGTAGTTGATAATTGCCTTCTTGTCCCTGATATATTTATCGTGAAACATAGTGTAAGGTTGACGAGGATTATTGAACAAAAGTCTATTTTTGATATTAGCTGGTTGAATACCACCTCTTGATAGGCTCTCTAGCAGGCTCTTCTTAATTCAGAATTGCTACTAAGATTTAATCACTATTGTGAGCATAAGCTCTCTTCTTCTGTTTCCTAATCCAACTGGTAGTTTCTTTCTGTTGTCGACATCATCTTTGATTAAATTGACTAAATAATTTTTCTCGCTTCCCAACACACTCCTGCTGGACAACTAAACATTCAAGATTTCTCTTCTAAATTGATGAAACCTTCCACCTGTGACTGGCTTTGTCAAGTAATCAGCAGTCATGTTGTTTGTTGTACAGAATCTTGTGTCTACTTCCTTCTTCTCAATAAGATCAGTAATGTAAAAATACTTAATGTTGAAATGCCTAGTCCTCTTCCCAGAACTCAATTTTCCTTTGTTCTCCAATTTCATTGAACTTTGATTGTCTCTCATAATTACTGTCTTCATATTGTTCACTCCTTGCTCTTGCAAAAATAACTTTGTCCATACAATTTTTGATATGACATCATCCAAAGCAACAAGTTCCGCTTCTGTTGAACTTCTTGTGTTGATCTTTTGCTTTATAGAAAATGATTGTATGGTACCTTCTCCCAGAGACATTGTGGCTCCTGTGTGGCTTTTCATATCATGATGCACTGCAAATGCTGCATCAACGTGCCATATAATCTCCATTTTGTCGCTCAAACTTAGAGTTAAAACATCATCTTTTGTTTCTTTTAAAAATCCTAGCACCTTACATAGCTTAAACCAGTCCTGTTCTCCTGGATCCTTCACTCTTGTAGTCAAATATGCCACTGCAGTTTGTATGTCTGGTCTTGCCCTTTTTGATAAAAATAGGCACTTAGCAACAAATGTATGGAATATCTGCTTTTTTCTGTTTGATAATTTTATGTCATCTTCCTTAACCTTGAATAAATTTTCATTCCATGGATACTTTGTTGTTACTATCTCCTCTGGAAATTCATTGAATAGACTGGAAATGTATTCCTTCATGTCAATTTTTACTTTTCCTTCTTTAGAAAAATCTAATTTCATGGCCAAATATTCGTGAATTTTGCCTCTTTTCACTTTCACCATTGCAACAGATGGATCTCCATACATGTCTTCCAACCATTTGTGGAATTCATTGTTCACCTCTGGATCTATGTGGCTGGATTTGAGATCATCCACATGCCAAGTCACTGTGTGTTGCCTTCCTCTGATGATTCTATTTGCAACACATGGATCGTAAGGATTGATTGTAAACCCTATACTTTCTAAATCCTTCTTCAGCTTTTTGTAAAACAATAGAGCTGCCTGAAGTGTTCCATACACAGCCTTGAGTAGTTCCACATATAGGATCTTGTCTTTACCTTCCTGGGATACATATCCTTGATATAACGTAGGATTAAGTGATACTAGTATATCAACTAACGACCCTCTTATCTTCATAATCACCTTCTCATTACCATTCTGTTCCATGTCAGTCTGGATGAATGCATTTGGAATGTCTGCAGTCATGATATCACAATTTTCTTTTGCGTCAATTGTTGCAGTTAACAATATTGACTCGGTTGAAGCTGTTGGGCTGGATACATCCTCCTTGTTGATGTACTCTCTCTGAGTACTCCCATTTGCACATGCTCTTGCCTTGACTCTTCCATCTTTCTTTTCTGTTAAAAATATGAGGCTTTCTAGTGCCTTTTCTCTTTCACTTTTAGTCATATCGCCAATGTGAACTGGCTTAAATGCATTTCTATCATGGAGCTGTTTAACTTCACTGATTGCTGCATCATATCCCTTCTTTCCAAAGTGTTTTAAGCCTTTGTTCAACCCATAAGTTTCCATAAACGCATATTCGTTTTTTTGCTGCTTTTCATTTAAATAGTGGATTGTCTTGGCAATCATGAATTTGGATTCACTTGTATATTCATGCATTTCATTTTTTTGATTTTCTTGAAATAAATTTAATTTACTTGGCTGTCGTATTTCTCTGCCTGATCTTGTTCTTAATCTCCCATCATTACTTTCAATTTCAAGTTGATCTTCACTTGAATTGTCATGATAACTCTGATCATCTTGTGTATTCTCATCATCACTCGGATCATCTTCTAAATCTCCATTGTCACTTTTGGATGTTTCGTCGTTGACATCATTATCACTCTCTTGGTGGATTATTCCTGTTGGATTGGATTTCACTACTTGCTTCAATATCTCTTCAGTTTCATTTGGATTCATTTCATCCATGTCATTGATTCCATCCATGTCAATAATACTAATCTCATCTTCTGTTTCATATTCAGTCTCACTTGCATTTTGATTTTGATTTGCTCCCACTCCTGCAATCCAAGAGGAATCATAGAGTGTTATTCCAGTTCTGCTGTCGATTTTGCAACCATTTGGAATTCCTTCATTATCTGCCATTTTATGAACCATATCAATAACTGTTGCTGTAATTGGGATAGCTGTGATATTTCTTCGTGTTATCAATCTCCCACTTCTGAGGTCTAAAAGTGTGTGTCCTCCCTGTTCATTGTCTGTGTATCTTAGGTAAATACAGTCCAGAGTTCTTGGAAGTTGAGAATTTCTTGGTTCAGGTTCTGTATGGGCTTGGACATAAGATCCAAACGGAATGGAACAATGCTTTTGATAATCCAATGCTTTTTGATGTAGTATCATTCGAGGACTGTAGAATTGTGATACTCCTCCTTTTGGTGGAAAGAAGTTTAACTTCTTGGCACATTCCATAGTTAGCATCTTGATCATGATTTTTGGGATTTTTGTATAAGGTAGTCTGTGATAAGCTGCGCGAAATCTTTCCTTGATGACTCTATTGTTTCTCTCGGCTTCTGGAACATGTTCTTGTGGGTTTGAATAATTGACATGTATCCCAAATTCATCCGCCAATCTCTTTGTCAATGGTCTAAATTCATTATCACATAATATGGTCTTGACTTTAAAACCTGCTTTATCATATACCCTGAGGACATTCTGCAATACACTCCTGTAAGCTTCCGGTGTTTGATTTGGTATCCACTCTGCTGTTCTATACATCAGATGCCTGGAAACGGTAGTGAGGAATGGTATTCCATTTACTTTAATTCCATCAATGCATAGTGTAACATTTTGGTGACTCTGGGTCAATTCCTTTGGTATCTCAATGTAGTCTGACACTACTGGAGCCGGAGTCTTCCTTGTTGTCTTCCCTTTCAGGGCTCCAATATCTGCTCCAAATATTTTTTCGGCAATATTAATGTCTTCAGTGGTGATTGGTAGATTTTTAACCATGTTTGATCTGACAATAGCCTTAAAATCTTTGATAGATGGTGTACTCAATGCATGATAAATTTGTCTCACTAGCTTTGCTTTCTGAAATTGTCTTTCTGTATAAAAAGATCTGTTCTCCTCAACACTTTCAATTGAATGATTTACCATAGAAACCTGGGAATTTGTGTTATAGGTTGGTTTATAAATGTATAATCCACTCTCGTTCTTTAAAAACTTCACTTGCTTATTTGGCAGGTGTACAATAAATGCTTTCTCTCTGTTGGAATCATATACTACTCTGTATTTTTTCTCCATCTCTGATAGACTGAATATGTTGGTGATGGCTTGTGTAGAAAACCAAACTTCACCATATCCTGGAACAGTTGCCTTTTTTGTAGTAATAACTTCCCCACCATTGGTAGACAGTTTCATCACATCATCAACCTCACGAATGTTCTCCACCAGATTTGGG
>CAAAJI010000089.1:167469-181168 GCA_900642245.1 Fragilaria radians | reverse complement strand
CATTGTCTAATCGGTGACTGCTTAAGACATTATTGGCTTCTACTAAATTCTGTGGATATTGATTGTTCTTGAGTGATTGTTGGGTTTGAAGGCCTGCTAGTAAGGATCCATACTTGCTCCTATCACTGTTCTCGAGATAAATGTATGCTGTTAATTGATTGAAAGCCTTTTCCACTAACTCCTTGTTATTGCTTTCATCTTCTTGGTCATATCCTTTCAAAGATCTGATGTATCGTGTTAATTGGATTGGTCCCCCAAGGTGTGTAGTCAGCACATCTAATGCTGCTTTGAATCTTTTTGTGTATTCCTGAAGGAGCTCACCATCCTTCTGTCTTAAATTGATAAAATTTCTCATTGCATCAGCAATTATAGACATTTCATACCTGTTTTCATGATAATTAAGGGAATACTGGCAAATAATTTTCAGCAATTCTATGGGACTTCCCCTGATTTTGGTTGAATAATCAGGATGAGCTTCAATCTTATTCTGCATGCTCCTTGATGATTGCTCCCATAACAGTGCATATGCTTTGAATACATTGGTTTCATAATGTTGTTTTCTTTTCATAAAATTGTCATATTCAGCTTGGAATTCAATTTGAAATTGTTTATTTTCCACCTCAGAAATCTCCTCATCATATGATTCACTTCTTTTTAGGATTGGCTTATGTTGCAATACATTGTACTCTTCCAAGTGTTCTAAAGAATAAGCAATGTCCTGTCCAAAAGGGAATGTTCTAGTAATGTGATTAATTATGTACTCTGTAGTGGACTCGTACTCTGCTGACTGTTTTGCAGAGCCCAGTACGTACATAAAATCACCGATAGATTTTTTGTGTGGCTTGTAACCACCAGACATATTTCCTTGCCTGACCGAAGTATTCCTGAATTCAGGCTTCTTCTTCCTATTCATCATCATTCTTGAACTCATCACTTTCTCTTTCTTGCCTCCTTGCTATTCCTCCTCTACTAGACTTGGTGTCTTCTTCTCTCTTTTCAATGAGGCTTCTTCCTTTCTCGGTGTTCTTCAAGCACCTTTGCACAACTTGAATCGGTTTCCCTTTCTTCTTATGACTGATACTCCACTCCAATGAAACAGATAATCTGTTCTATTTTCACACGGTGATCTGAGACTCTCGACTGGTCCTATAAGATAAGACAGAATTGAATTTGCAGTCTTTTTCACTCCGTTTGGCTTTACGCAATCGGTTTACGAGCGATCGACAAATCAATAGTGATTAAATATTGAACAAAAGTCTATTTTTGATATTAGCTGGTTGAATACCACCTCTTGATAGGCTCTCTAGCAGGCTCTTCTTAATTCAGAATTGCTACTAAGATTTAATCACTATTGTGAGCATAAGCTCTCTTCTTCTGTTTCCTAATCCAACTGGTAGTTTCTTTCTGTTGTCGACATCATCTTTGATTAAATTGACTAAATAATTTTTCTCGCTTCCCAACAAGGATGGCATTGACAAGTATCCGTAATCTTGTCATTTTAGTCTCATGGAAATTTACGCTTTTCGATAGAACGTCTTTAAACATGCGGGTAAAGGCCAGTTATCTGAATTACATGCGGGTGTCACATGCGAATGTCAACTTCGAATCAACATCTCAACAAATGCAATATCAATAATTTCAATCTCCTTAACTTACAAAAATTGAAATTAAGGCCGGTGCTTATGTGGCACAAAACGTCCATAAAGCAAAATGTCCACATCCTGGTTATGGACGTTTTTTCGAAATTTTAATCCTTTTGTGGTGCAAAACGTCCAAATTACAAATCGGATGTTTTGTAATGCTCTTTGTTTTCCGGGTTTTTTACAAAGTGTTCCGGTCGTTTTGTAGGCCTACAAAACATCCAAATACCAACAGGCCTGTACACTATACATACAGACCTAGCCATTGAGACAATACCACGAATTATTCCCGCAAAAAGAGGTATCCACATGACACACACATGTTTGGAGTTTCTCTTGAGCGATTGGTGTAATTTAAAGATGAACGACCCTCGCAATTCGTGCATGAAGCTCTGACAAGAGCCTTTGACTGACAACACTTTTTTTCTGTACTTTACCTTCGTTTTTGTCTTGAAGCAAACGATAACAAAGTAACATTGCTATGTTTGTAGCCATCATTTTCATGGCCAACAGTTGATGATGACATTGCTGTTTTTCGTAAATCACCAAGTCGTTAGTTCGAGACTGTTGCACTGGCCCGCCCCAAAAAAAATAATATGAAAATAATCATTCTTTAATATGTGTATTTTGATGTTTTGTTATTGTGTTTTGTTATTGTGTTTTGTAAGGGAAAGAAAGTGCAATTTTTGGAAAAATTTGCAAAACATCCAAAACCCAGATGTGGACGTTCTGTAGTGTAAAAATATTTTGTAGCCATAAGGATCGGCCTAAGTGCAAAGATATGCATTTATGAATTTACAGACTGCCGTAAGTAATAATCAGGCAATTTTTGATTCGCCATAGTCATCCAATCTTTGCCAATAGAGGTTAAATGCTTTAATGAAAGATAACTCACATTTTAAAATAACTCTCGAATGATACTGCAAGCAAATAATTATGATTTAGAAAGCGTCAAGAAGGCAAGCAATTAGATGCACATCCCGGTTGAAAGACAAATGGAGTTATACACAAAAAATGGAATCTTAGTCAGACATTCAATAAAAAGATAATCTTAATATAAGCAATTACAATAACATATACCTACAAGTATGCTCTTAAAGTTGCAAGGGAAATCCTAACAAAAAAGCAAACATCAATGGCTATTCTGATTGCCTCGATTGACACCTATATATGGATAGGGTTTTTTGAGCTCTTTTTGACCTTTGATTGTTTCATTCTGTCTTTCCTAGGAAAATTAAATTACTTTCTTCCAGTAATGTCATCATTTTCTTTGAAGCAAGAACAATTATTATATGTTTAACTCAGGAATCACGGGAGATGTTTCCTATTTATAATGCCGGGAATAGATTAGTAACGGCACTGGAAGCCATTTTCCTAGCTCTGAATCCTTTGCTATCAATACCTAATTCTACCTGTACAAAGGCAATGCAATTTGCATGATAGATTTCTTTCAAATTTTAAGCTACTTCAAAAGGGACACACTTTCTCCATGATATATCCTACAGTTCTCTTTGTTGGTAGTTTCCAATCCCTAAAGATAATACAAAAAAGAAAAATGTAACACTTCATTATGGAGCGAAGAAATAACGAAAGCCTAAACAAATGACAAACTAGACGCTTACGATTCGGGAGGTGTGTGTCGTCCACCCAAATGAAAGTAAACTAAAATATATAAAAAAGCAATAAAATTAAAAAGATTGTTTATCTCACAGAATGGTTATCTACAAGGAGACTGACCAATTGGCACATACAGTTTATCCTTTGCTGTATTCTCGAATTAAAGCCTACCTAAAAAGGACAATTGATAAAGGTTAAAAGGATAATCTCCATTTTTTTCTATATTGAAAAGACTACAACTAGGCTGACCACTTGAAACATACAGTTAATCCTGTGCTGTATTCTCAAATCAGCGCCTATTATAAATTACAATGGATAAAGGTTAAAAGTATAATCTACTTTTTTCTATATTGAATTGACATAAAGTTAAAACACTATGAACCAATTTAGACTATTTGTGTAATTGCATCTTGAATACAACTAATTTAAAGAGTTGGACTTTAGCATGATAAAAGATAATGTGAGTCATAGTCACTTTGTCAATGTGTTACAGCAGTCCAGGAAAGCATAATTCATACTCTATGTTAATGTAATTCCCAAAATTGTATACTCGCTCAATGATTGCATTTTCTTGTGGATTGTGACTAGTTGTTGCTTTGCATTATAAAATTGTCATACTTCTGTTTGAATTCACCTTTGAATTTGCCCCATTGTCAAAAAATACAATGCATTGAGGAAGAGGATGGCATGTCAACATTGTATAATAAGACATTATGGACGCTGCAAACTCATTGGTGGCTCCAACTATTGCAAACCATCCTGAGGCTGGATCTATCATAAGGGGTGCATGCATAGAGTGTCTTTTGGAAGAGGTGTTCCTAGTCAGGGAACCCAACAGATCTACGTAGACTATGACAAAGGAGTCATATTCCGCTGTTTTGGAAGGTAACAATCCATACGTCGTGTGCTCCTACATCTTGTGTGGGACCGTTGTATATCATGGCATTTATGATAGTCCTTTCTTTCTGTCCTTTAAGAAGTAAATGTTTCATGGTACTAGACATTTGTAGTAATGATTTAGGAATATGTATTTTTTCTTTATAGCAATGAAGACCACATTCTTCAATATATTGCATAAGCGGTGAGGTAATGACAATCTCTTTCTCTTAACCATTTGACTCGTGTCTGCTGTATTCATTGGAAATTAGAGAGTGATCATGCTTCTTACTCTTCAATCTTCAGACCATCAATGGCTAGGGGTAGCTAAATTGCTTTTCATGTGCCTTGAATTCTTCAATAAGAGAAACAAGGACCTTTTCCCCTAAACAGCTTTAGTTGCAAAACGTGCTTTCTTCCCTGTTTCTTGAAGCTAACAATAGCTCATCAATTGGCTGTGCTATAACTGTTTTTGTCACAGCAGTGTCATTACTGGTTGGCTGGCTCCTTAGAATTACCTGCAGTACTGGTAACAATCTTCTTAGTATATAGTGGTTGCCATGTCATTGGTGCACCGGAGTGTTTCCAGATTCTCAAAACACTTGATATAAGAAACCCATTTTTCATGTGACATCTCAAAATTATCAATAAATAACCACGCTTTTCTGGAGGCTTGGCACGACATAAACCTTGTGAATTCTTTTTGATGAAACTGAATAGATGAGGCCGTTCTAACTTCAACAAATTGTTGTACAGCAGAATTAAGACCCGAATACAAATCCCGCCTCGTCTAGTGCTTCAGAACACAAATAGCCTGCGTAGAATATATTTTAATTTCTTTTATTGATATATCATTGTCAGGAAGCTCTGCACCTTCTGCATCCAACTTCCTCAAACTTTGATGAAGTATTTAAGGTGTTGTTCTAAAGTTGTCTTCTATATAGCTTGATTTATTTTACCTTGAATTCACACCGACCCTAGTCCCTGGGGTCAACAACCCCTTACATAACAAGGGATTTATATATCAAGGGATTGTGATTGTATATTTGTTTTGACTTGTCGCCAAAGTTAATCATCCAGAACTTCAATTTCGGTTCAAAGAGTATCTCGATACATTGCTACCCAACAAGCAAGATTCTCTCGGGTATCTTTCACATGGGTTTCTGTATTGCTTTGTAATATCTGGTATGAACATTTACCCATTATTGTAGAACATTCGTAAATGGCTTTTTTGTCACCAACATGCTGATAATCTTGCACCTGCATTTGATATCTTGAACTAGTGTCAACATTGTCATTTCTCTGTAGCCAAGCCATGTTCCATACTTTCCAAATACTAACAATAATTGACTAAAAGATCTGTGCATCCAGACTTCCACCTCAAACGATGTTCAAAACAGCTCCTGGCCCTCTAACAATGTCCGAAACATCTTGGCCTTTTTGTCAGCTCATGTGAGGGTCATCAAGGTCTAAATCTCAGGTACTGACGTCAATCATTTGATTCAGACTTCATGGTACTCATTGTTCAAGATAACAAAGAGTTGTAAATACTTGGAAGCTGGGTTGTCTCAATCCATGAAAATTTTCAACTTAATGTGCTCTGTGTTATTCACATCTGTACTCTGTACCTTATTCACGGAATGTGGGGCTTTCATGTATAGATTGAGGCATACCATAAGGGGATTTCACAAATCAGCTCATTGTCATATTTTAGATTGATCTGTATCTCAACAGAATGCATTCACAGCGCTATTTGTTGAGTTGACTTATCGAGACTTGACCTAATTTGACCATGTCTATGATTGATTGGACGTAACAACATTCCATGCACAAGCAACAACCGGTACAGAAATACATCTCATCTCATAGCTTATTCATCTATCTTCATCAGTTAGTGATTCTATGCTTAACTCTTTTAAACGAAAGAATCATTTAATTAACACCTTGTAAATGTTCTTCAATATCTATTCTCGAATGATTTTTGGGAAACGCATTTGGTAGTCAAATAAATTTCAAATACATTCTTTTATCTCCCTAGCTTATCAAAGCGGAGACTCTGTTCATTGTAGCATAGGTAACAGATGGATTGATGGATCCTTTGGTTTGATCTTGTTAAGGTTTCCATCGAATTATTGCGAACATATCAAAACGTTTCCAATAGCTAGCGTATTAGTGCTCGCCCTAGTACAATACTGTTGCCCCAGACAAAGACGAGTCCTCTGCGAAGTCTCACAAAGGAAGCGGTAACGTTACATTACATTGTTGTTTCACGACCTAAAAAATCGATTCTTGGAAATTTAACGCATTATCCGAAAGAATTGCTGCCAAACACGACTCCGCATCCATGAAAATGACGTAAACTAAACTCGAGTCTTAAAAGGTTTTTTGGCATCAAAAGAATGTCACCGTGTTCGAATTTCCTTTAGCCACGCATTCATTATTCAATCAACACCTTATTACTATTCGATTTCCTGCACAGGAGCTGGCCCCTTATCTCAAAGTTAAAAATAATATCCGAAGAGCTTTCAAGGTTATTTATTCCCTTTAAAAGCTGCTAAAGTAATGGTATCGCATTTCATTACGGAGGCACGACACTACTGGCCGGCACTTAGAGCGATAGTCACAGCACTTGCAGCTTTTGTCACACTTCGCTTCGGAAGAGGTGGATTCAATCAAAAACGATTTGGTGTAGAAGTAGTTTGCACCCCGGTGGTTGATGACGACAGTCATCGTCTTTGGAGGCCAAAGCTGTATCGACAGAGCATATGCACCGAAGTGGATGATCCTATCGGGGCTAGTGATGAACCACCGATTTACTTCTTTGAAGGAGTGCCACGCAAGAAAGCTCTTCAAAATTGGGAAGAAACGCGTAAGTGGCGAAAAGATAACAACATGGGGAAAATTCTGCATCGACCACCTCCAAAGCATGATTTAATTAGAGCACTTTTTCCTACCAGTTTGTATCAGCAAGATCGGGCAGGAAATAACGTCATGGTTGAAAAGTGGGGTGAAGTCCAAGTCGATCAGATCCGAAAACTCGGTTTGCCGATTGCGGAAATGCTCAATACTTACATGTATGATACAGAATGGCTATGGAGAATAGCCATTCCAGATCCTAGGGATAAAATCACTCTTATCATGGACCTAAAGGATATCTCATTTGAGACAATAACAGCTTGGGATGCCATGCGTTTGATTAAAAAGCGTATTGAAATTGGATGCAGCCACTACCCGAACCGTGCGGCACATCTACTCGTTGTAAATGTACCTCATTTTTTCGCTGGTGTGTATCGATTTGCAGAACCATTACTTTCATCGCAAACCAAGAGCAAGATTTCAATCCTCACACAAGAGGATGTGGCCCGTGGAGCCATCACAAAAATAATTGATCGAAAAAATCTTCTGCCCGAATACGGTGGTACCTGCAAGGTGCCTTTTGGAGGTTCGGCACTTGACTTGAAGCTCAAACGATTTGTACACAAGCCATTGAAAACTTGATTTTACAGCTGTGTGATAATTGTGAGAGGAGCAGAGGACCTGATCTGCTGATTCATACTCTCAGAAACTTTTCCTTCCCCTCAAATCGAAAAAAAATCATCTTTGAAACTAAGCTTTCACCTTGCTTTTCAGAAAGTCTTCGGCATAACCAATGAAAACTTTTATATGTAGTCAAAAAAATGCATGAGCTGTAAATTCAGGAAGACACAAGTTTTGTCTCCGACAAATATAAAGTTCAATTTTATTATACTTCTTTTGGTTCCATTTGCCAAAGAACTTATTAAATAATCCATATGTTTCTTCTCATTCATTGGAAAGCCATCTTTGTTCAGTTTAGCATTTTGCTTAAACTTATTTTTGAAGGAAGGTGAAATCACTTTTCCATCTATAGCACAACAGTATCAACAGATAGGACTCACCCAAACAAAATGATAAATCCAAGAAATGTTCTCAAGGTTTAATGAATGCATTATTTTCTGTTGAGTGAAAAGCATGTCATATCTCAGTTAAGACTCTTGGGGATGTTCAAACTCCTTCATTGATGTATCGAACCAAGCATCTGAATATACATGTACCATTGTCATTATAATATTTCTCATGAAATTAGCTCAAACTTTCACAGTCTGCAATGAATAAATATTTCAAAAGGAAAACATGAAGTATTGGATTCCTTAAGAAATCCATTTCAACAGACCAAACAATTCTGATTTTTAAAGAATTTGGGACAAGAACGTAAATTGTTGACTGTGCTGAGAAATAAGATTTGCTGTAAATCTTCATAGTAGCCTCCTTAATGAAGGCAGTATAAGCTCCATTGCTATTGCCCTTATTTCAGTAGGAAAAGCCATAACGATTTAGGGCTCCTCAATGACGACTAGTGCTAAATCTCAAGGTTCAGAGTATGAGGCTTTAACAGTAGTGTAAAGAAATAAGTATTCGCAACCTGAAATCCAACATGCTGTTAACTGCATAGCAGGATGACCCGTATCCTCCTAAAGTATTAGGCTCCGTACTAGACGTAGCCTCTAGTTTCAAAAAAGTCATCATTTATTCAAAGGAATTGTACTTCCAAAGTTGTGGATTCTTCCTAAGGGTTAAGCAGAACAACGCGTCGCAGTTCTAGTTCATGAGGATTTAAACGCGTATTGTTGCCTGACATGCACTTGAGAAAGTTAGACATGGAAAATTACATAAATTATAGCTCTGAAGCTCATGAATTACCATCTGTTGTCGCCTTAGAATGTAAGCGAAAAATTCGATAAACCTCCATATATAAATCAAATCATGCTAAGTCACAAAGCCCAAATAGACAAATCCAGCGTAATGTTTAGCACAAATAGTCTTGTGTATATTATTAAACAAAAAATACTACAAAAGTGAGCATAAAGAGGAAAATTGTGTAACGTTAGCAGCACGAAGGAATTGCACCATAAGCCACCTAAACACAGAATAGCTTTTTGAATATGACATTGAGAGAGAAACCCGTTCTCTGCAATGTAGCTCACAGAAAAAACAATTGACGTCGCAGGAGAATCCTTAGATGAAATTTATAAGCCAACACCTTTCAAGTCTCCTGGGCTTAGGAACAATAGCTGCAAATTATTAGCACCGTATGACAAGGCCTAGGTCAATCAAAACAGAAAAGTTGAAACCTTGGGAAGATTCTTCATTACTTAAATCAGGGTTCCCTTTTTACATGTCTTGCATACTGGTTATGCAATATGGTATACAACCATAAAAAGTAAAAGCATTACTAATTGAAATATATAGCCTCACCAAGCAAAGCAAGTACCTTTGCTACTTGTTAGGATATACAACTATTCGAACTTACCTTCGTAAGAGTCAAGATAATTTTTGCCCTGGGTACAACAGCATCAAAAAGTAGTGTAATCATGGAACAGAAGGCTGTCAGCAGTTATTACAAGGGATGAAAATGCGAGTAGCTAAGGAAATACTAATTGAGTAACATTCTAAGGAAGGATATCAGATCGCTGGGAAGGTTTCGTAATCTCAGAGAACTCCTTATGCAATGAGGTAGCATATTTGCAGTATACACTATGGTAATCCGACATTGGCTGGTTACTAATGAGTGGCATTTTCATAGGGTGGTTTAACAAAAAAGTCTATATATCATTTCATGTTCTCGATTCCATGAACCTAATGAAGGCAATACGTAAACTAACCTTTTCGGTAGATTCTAGTTTATTGATAATATGAAAAGTCAAACTAGGTTCATACCAGCTGGAAAGTTCATAAACGTCGATGTTAGACTTTGATTGTATATCCGCTGAATTTGAAAGCATATTCACAGAATAAAAATTCTTCATTCACAGAATACAAATGATGGGTATCATTCTTACGTCGTCCTCAAATATGGCTAGTTACTTGAACAAAGTCTTGACCATTTTCATCATGTCTACATATTTCTTAATTGACATCACTTTTTCATTTTACAGCATGATATCAACAACTGAGTTTGTCCTCTGAGTCTCATACATGTAATTAAGCGGTCCATGACATTGTCACTTGATCTGCTTCGAGAAGAATTTTCAACTATTTTGCCATTATACTCCTCCTCTTGGTTACCAACGAAATAAGGATTTAGCTAGCGTTCATCAGAGTTCATTCATTTTTCATCTAGATTTGCAAAAGGGACGCGTTGGAAAGGGAAAGGAAGTACTAAGTTTTCCAATGACAGCTAAAAGCATCTTAGTTGGGGAAGTTTTATTTATTTTTTTGCAAAACATAAAATACATGAATTCCTGATGACGTTGCCATCAGCCATAAATTGGCTGAATTTCCTTGAAGTGCTTCACGAAACATAGCTGTCGCTGTCCATTGGAAATGGTAGAAAATAATTCAAATACATCACTTGATCCTGTCAATGTTATCGAAACTTCTTTGTGTGATGATACTCATAGAGGACGGTCCGAGGTCATTCTTTCAAGGGCAGGCATGAATTGGTACATAGAAATAGACACTTGCTTTGGCCACTCCAGCTGTAGGCTGGATGTAGTCAGCGGTGCGTGCCAAATGGAACCTGCTGTTGAAAATGAATCGAAACTCATGGAAGAAAAGAAATTATTGCAATCCTCGTTAACGACAAGCGCACGAGCGCTTTTCCTTTCGCTTGCTCAGCGTACTCGTTTAATGAAAGTGACATCTCAAATCATTTCTTCAAGACTGGCTGAAACCACCCCTAAGAAAAATATCAGACCTCGCGTTACAATCGTAAAGCTTCTTGAGGGAGAAAGTGGTGGGGACCCCGCCTTGAACATTCCAATGTTTTGTCCTATACACGATGGACCTCATCCGGTGATTGAGATTGATGAGGAGGAAGCGAACGAGAAAATGACAGCTCGTAAATCAAGACGCTCAAGCGTATTCGATGTACAAAGTCAGTCTGAGTTGAACTCTCGCATTTCGGGCATCGATGTAAAAGCGTTGTTGAGAGTTGCTGAAGACGGTAATGAGGATCAGGAGGACGAAGAGCTACTGGAAGGTTTCGGCAACCCAACGGAAAGGAAAACTGTACAGGTTAGAAGATTCATACGAAGAAACAAATTCCTCAAGAAAGTTTTCGGAGGCAAGAAAGTTAATTCCAAGGCTGATGAGCCGTTTGATATTGATATTAGTGAACGCCAGTTGTAAAAGTATTTTGATCGCACATTTCGCGAATGGTTGCGCTAGGTTTACATTTGAGATGGCGCCCAAGAATTCGTAACTAAAGTGGCCTTCGTCCTATGGAAAAGTGCGTAACGAGAGCTCCCTTGAATGTGATTTGTGATGAGCCTATGCTGCATGGTATATGAATACCTTTAAAGCACAGCTGTTTTTCATCTTTTGAGGATACCTGAAGCATCATAAATGCCTTGAAACTTTTTATGCAAAAGGAAAAGGCATAAAAATGAATGCAAGAGAGTAACTGTCAATCCTACGTAGGTCACTTCTTGGCCTCTTTAAGCATTGTTCTGTCTCATGGTGGATTCATCACGGGAAAGAATAGGTTTCTTAAGACGTCAAACATTATTAACTGCTTGTACACACACAGTTGGACATCTTCAATATGGAAGGGCATGCTATAGTAACGTCCTAAATAATTCTAGAAATTTCCGTTTTGATACATGTCGAGACGACAGTAGATTTGTGAGACATTTCAATAATGGGGTTTAAACTCAATAAGACAAGGCAATGAGATAGGGCACTATAGAATATATACAAAATATCAACTTCAGCATAAAGCCCTTTGGAAGTGGAAAAGTAACTCCTTACTCCGCGCTTAGGTCAAAAGAGACTCTCCTATTTCTGAACTAATGGCGTGGCCTCAATCCTTGGTTTAGTTGGAAAGTTATGTTATACTTTTCCGGATGGTTGCAGAGATTCATGTTTCATCCTCAATTTTCCCCTTAGCAGCCTTTCAAATTAATCTCTCTTTTGCTAAATTTTCTAACTTATTGGAGATTCCTTATCCTCCTAGATTGATTCCTGCTTGCAAATTAAGCGCTTAGCTATGGAGAAGTCACTTTCTCAGGGGTAAACAATTTTTTTCTAACAGCCGAGATGATTTCAGTATTTGTAAAGTCTAGTCTCAGGAGCAAAGGGTCCAATGTTTGCTTATAGAGAGAAGGAAATGGTCGCCAACGAAGAAAAAAAGATTGACAAAATTGATTATAGTAAAATAGCTGTTCACGCCAAATGCGATTTCTTCATCTCTGTAGTAAATATTAGATTTAAACCCTACTAAATTAATTGCTCGTGAAACCTCTCAATGCGAAAAAACAGAGTGTTGTAACGTTTCCGATTTGATATTTTTCGTCATCCATCTCATCATCTTCATTGGATATGATAATTGGAGACGACAATGAAAATTCACATTCCCGAGTTGCAACAACATCCGGAAATCATGGCCTCCCGACGACTAACGCCAACGTTGACAACAAAAGCGATCTTCCAGGAATCTGCGCGTCGAATTCTTTGCTCAATAAAGAATGGGGTGAAGTACTTGACGCACGTCCAATACTTCCCAAAGCTGCATTTTTCATGGGAGATTTAAGAGATGGACTTCCCATGGTACGATAATCTTGCTTTTATACATGCCCTGATGATCCTTTTCTAATCTGGATTTACCTTCAACTCAATAGCTAAACATGCAAGCCGCATTCTTAATATCAGCAAAATCATACACCGAAAAACAAGTGGGGGTTCTATTTTTCTTTTTTGGAATGTCTCAATTTCTCTGCATGGCTCCCAGCGGATACTTTTTGGACTACTCAAACAACAAAATTAACTGGGTCATCTGGGCTGGATGTGCGACAGCTACACTAACTATCATCACTGCGGTTTTTGCGGCTCCATTCGGAGAGAATATGGGATTGTTGATCATTTTAAAAATTCTACAGGGCGGAATAACATCCATTCTTCCTCCTGGTTTCAATGGAATAACGCTGGGTATTGTTGGTTCAACGGGATTTACACATCAAGTTTCAAGAAATCGAATGATGAATCACATCGGAACTGCTTTGGTTGTTGCTATCGGATCCTTAATTGCATACTATAGATATCCACATATTGGGCACCTTTTTATCGTTAGTCCCCTTGCTGCTATTGGGATGTTCTACAACTTAAGGAGAATTAAACCAAATCAGGTTAACAAAGACGCAGCTCGTGCGCTCATTGTTATCTCCCCAACAATGACAGAATATGAACAAATGGATGACGAAAAGGATGCATTGTGGATATCCTCAAAGGGTAAAAATATTGAAGTCGGTATTATGGACAAGCTTCAAAGACAATCTTCTGTTAGCTACATACCCCCCAGAGTAAGCGATGAATTCACAACAGCGCAAGCATCAATTCAGTCAAATTCTGATTCCACACTTCTAAATCAATACGACGACGTTACAATGATTCCAAAAAAGATATCACCCGATTTTCTTCCGCAAAATACTACTAATTCGTCCTCAGGCTTCATCCACGGTCAACCACCTAATGATTCCATTACATTTGATCTTCATAGGAGGGCACAAAGCCCTCTTGCGGCTGTCATGGACCCTAGACTCATCACCTTT
>CAAAJI010000089.1:125185-139950 GCA_900642245.1 Fragilaria radians | reverse complement strand
GAGAGATTCTACTACATCCCTGGAGCATATCGCGCCTTAAATCTGTTGATTCTACAACTTCGAACTCAACTTGCACATTGATGTTTGAAAACTTAGCATGGTGGTCTGAAGCTGCAAACTGTCATGATGTAGTATCTTCTATGGACACTTCATGGAGTAACGCAGGCATTTGTCTTCTGGCTTGGGAAAGTTTTAAATTGTCGAAAGTAGTCAATTCGCCTCCTGAAATTCTTTGGGAAGAGTACTTTCCTCACGTATCGACCATGCTACTTTACAACGAAAAAGCAGGCTTACAATTTCTTGACAACCTATTACTTTTCATCGTGCTTCCACAAACTCTTCGAGACTGGAACAATATACCTACCAATCCAATCAACACTATTCAATTGCTTTGTAATACTCTTGTGCGCTTTGTGCAAACAAACGATAGATCAAATGCGAAAGCGATCCTTACTAGGGTACAAAAGCTAGTGCAATACTACATACCAAGATCTCAGGTTGAGCTGATCCAGAATTTGATTATACATTGTCCGTATCCTAGCCTTAAATCCAAGCTTTTGGATTTGCTGCGACCCCTAGCAAGAGAAAAAGACTGTGATGAACTATGGGAGTTCTTAGAAAGCCATTTCTTTGACAAAGTATCTCGATATGCGACAGAGAATGGACAACTTTCTAATATCTCTCAATTTGATGGCGATATAGAAACGTACGTTTCTGCTACTAGTTTGATTCTTCTACGGTTGATAGAGCTTCACCAATGGCCACCATTTATAAAGGAGTCGAGTGTCAAGGATCTTCTACGACTAGTGACAAGAAAGTTGAAAGAAGATGAAGTACACGATCAGTTTAATAATTATCCAATTTGGACTTTGCTGCAATGCACATTGGAGAGATTGGTCGAGGAGGGACTTCATGAATAGCAACATCAAAGAACTAGTAGACATCCATAAAGACTGCACTCTTTCATATATTCGTAAACGGTTTCTAAGTAATTCAGTATTCCTCTTGAGACCCCTTACAATCCCAACTTAGTACGACGCCACGAACGTCTCTTCATGTTATATTTCACTGTGTTGTCAGTACGGAGCCGAATCCAATTTGGTAATGGGCGATTCTGCTTTTGCTTTTTAGCCAATGTACGCTTTGTGCGGAAAGACTTTTGTGCTGGCTGCAAAGGACACAACGGAACGCAAAGATGAGATTCGATTCAGTTCATGTTTCCTAATGAGGTTACTCAAGAATCAAAACATCTTTCGATAACAAAAATACATGAAACTACTGAAATTTCAATTTCTGAATAGACACAAGCAATCACGAAATCGTTGGACGTACCATGGTGAATTGTTAATGCAACGGATGTTATAGCTTTTATCAAGATTTGAGGTATAACCTAATCCTTAACATTTGTCGAAAGGAAGAGGTAAGCGAGGTAAAGTTGTCTGCCTCAGACTACTCACCGTACAAACTGTGCTACTAAGTTTTTGTTATTCTTACCATAATTTCAATAGTGTTGACGTGGTTTACAATTTAGGGTCATATATATTACATATTTCCCCTGTAGTTGCTGCAAAAATGATAAATTTGGGTCACTTTCATCAAGATCTTGCTTTAAGGCTAAAATGATATTATCATCTTCCCTAATGGTAAATGAAACCTTTCAATTAAATCATTTGACAGTACATTGTGACTCATTGAGGGCCTGGGTGCCATGCAGTGATTATGCCATCTTTCTAGGAATAAATATCAGAATTCATCCCCATTTCAAGCCCTATGTGTTTGAGGTTGCGAATGCCATTCATCTACACACAAGTCCATGACATTTGATGCTGACCTATTCAAGTGATATCAATACACGTTGTGCCTCAAGGTTCTATTCCAGGAACTGACTTGCACATTGAAAAAGGACCATGCACTATCCTCTTCAATGACAAGAATTTTTCCTTCTATGCATGCAGGCTTGAGGAATATCCTTTCAAATTTCTTCCTTCAAAGCTTCATTTAAGAAGGAAGCGTGAACATAAATAATTTTTGCTTAGATTCCCTTCCAGCATGACCACTAAGGGAATTCAAAACCTTATGTCCTTCAGGGCTGGGTCAAAGCTATTTCTGATATCAACCCTTGGGACCACCCATTGGCAATCAATAGGTCTCAAAAACACAATTTGTCTTGATTTAAACCCACTTGTTCTTGACACATCAACGACCAACAGGCATCTCTGATTAATGGATTTTCTTCAGACTCCAAGCTAATTCGATTCTTCAAAATATTTTTGAATGGCTTTTTGGGACAATATCACGATGATTAAAGCTTTCTTTACGCTTCCTGGCTAAATGTTCCTTCAATAATCATCAATGTATTATCTGCTTCGTCTAGATTTATTTCTCTTCCTGATTTTGATGCATCCACAATCATGGAAACATCAGAATTAAGACATCCTTACACCAGCTAATGTTTTCTATCAGATTAGGCTTAGGTGTCTTTTTTTGCTCTCAACCGATACTTCAGACTCTTTCTTCTTTTCTTTTATGGGCTCATTATCATCCACATCAAAGCTTTGATTGATGCTTACATTTTCTTCCCTCCTCTGGTTCCACTCTCCAAAACTCCTACTCAACCAAATAATGCCTCTCTAATCAGTAATATGATTTGCTTTCAATTTCAAGGTAAGCATCCTGTGAACATGGAGGTCATCTAACAAACATGCATACCTTTCCTCGTTTTTTGTGATCTCTTTTGTCCTCACAGGGCTCATTTCTCAAAAAGCATATAAATTATGGGCACAGTGAGCCGTTTGACCAACAGCACGCAACCAGAATCTTGAAGCTCTCCTCTATTCAAAGTGGCTTAAGCATTGCTTGATGGTGAAAAAGATACTTATTCTTCTCTTTCAAGGAGCAATTCTTTTTCAGAATATAACTTCAACAGTAAACTATGCAATCATCAATGAACAAGGAAAACAAAAGAGCCACCAAACCTCTTGCCTTTAATTGGAATAATTTCAGTCCAAAATCTCCTTCCTTGATTCTTGCCTTCTTGCAGCAAATGTTTTTTGTTCTGCTGCTTGGCTCCCCTGATACAAAGCCATTCCTTGCAATTGGCACTCTGTCAAAAGTCAATTTAGCTAATCTAAGGTGAAAATACATCATATTCTTTCTATGCTTTACTCTCACTGTTCATCTCAGATTGTATGGAAAGTCTCTCGAATTGCAGATTCAATTCTTCACGGATTGGCCAATCTCAAGCGGATTCCCTTTATGTCCGATTATTTTCTCTAAAGCATCATTTGTGATTCATAATCATGGGTCAAGTTATAAGCAAATAGATCATGAATTGATCATCTTTAAAAGCTGATCTCATATATACTGACTTAATTCTATCTCCTTCAAGGGTGGAACAAGCATTTGAATTATATTTATCTTCTTGAACCGTTTTACCATTTTAAACGCCACTTTAACTCTTTTAGTCTTCACGTTGATGTATTCCGTGTGTGCCGGTTAATTTAAACAAATGACTCGACTAATACGTACTCATTTTTTCTTGCTCGCAATTTGTAGTGCTACGTACAGCTCATTGAATCAAAGGAAACTTTCTAGCATATGAGCCAATCTCCGCCTCCTCACGTTTCGAACCCCATGTCTTGGTGTTGGAAGTTGTTGAGAATTTTTGTCGTGCACACTAGAATCTTTGAAAACACTAGCCGTGTAAACGCTATAAAACATTCATTGTACTATGTAATGTACTGCTTATGGCAGCACGTAAGCTATATTGCGATTTCAATGAAATTTGCTCCAAAGATTTAAAGTATTCATGACATCATTCCTTCTTGATTGTGAAAGCTCTTTCATGACAAATTGCAGAATCTAAGGTTAAGTTTAAGGCTGATTTCAATGTATTAGATCAATAATTGTATCATTACATGGATATTCTTCTCAATTTGCTACACTCTCATTTTAGGTACCTTATTTCCATAAAAGCGAAGAATTCATAGAATTTAATCACCATAGCTATGGTATTGATTTTCCAACAAAACAGCATTGTATTGACTTTAATTGAGGCATGGAATCTCCAATATTGGTTTGATGTTTCAGTAAATGCAGTAGTTGAAACATCCAGAGAACATCAGGCAGCAGCAATAAATCTTGAGCTGTAAAAATAGTACAAGGGTGTCCACGTTTGTATGTCTGCCTTTGGGATCTCAATATTCAATCATTGTAACATTTGAATGGCTATGATAATACCGCATCAACAGTTCTTCAATTTGGAATGTGCATATTTGGAAACACCAATTTTCACACATGGAGTGGTGTGATCGATTGTTCCTAAAAAGAATATCCAGATAAGATCTAGTTAGTTGCAGAATTGAGGGATCTCATTATCAACATTTTATCAAGTTTGAGTTCAAATGATAAAAATAAATGTTTCTGGAACATAAAAAGTTTTATAACTTGCATATTCTGAGTTCATGAACAATAAATATTCTCTCAAAATCCAAGCATTACCTGAATTTCTTGTTTTCCATACTGGACTCGTTGTGTCCCGAATCGTGACTCTAGGTAAGTATTTGCAAAACTTCGAATTATTTATTGACCTCCTAAATAAAAAACTTGATAGAAATAACACATAATTGAACTGCAGGGAGACATTCCTTGACGAGAAGGTGTTTAAGCAATCTCACAATACATAAAATAAAGAAGATTTCTACCAGGTCTGCTGTTTTTCCCTAGAAAAGCAGCTGTAGGAAACCGAAGAATAAAATATTGGATACAACCTACGTAAGCGATGAAAGCTTGCAGGGCTTATTTCTAACTTGCAATAGTCTTCAAGAATTCTACTGCAAGGTTTATTGTAAGACTGCTGTAACAACTAAGCAGCGGATGACCATGGCAAGTAACGTCGGCAAGAATGTTCGAGACTCCATTCAATCTCATCACGGACGGAGTGATGAGAAAGTATCTCGCAGAAAAAGGAGTAAATCCGTACGTGAAGTTCTTGAAGAAAATATCGAAAACCCTGCTGACGACGACATCTTGCTTGGACGAAATCGGGCATATTGGAGTCGCCCAGGAAATCAACGATTTCGATCCTTTGTCGGAACATATGTCAAGAAATACATTGAATCTTCTGAGAGGAATGAAAAAACAAAAATCGGTCATGATATTTATGATGAATTATCAAAGTTGGGAAGAAGATTCTTGAAGTTTGATTCCAGCACAAACATGTGGAATCAAGTAGGCAAGAAGCAAGCACGAGAAAAGATTGGACACACTCTTCGCGATGCCGTTGCTCTTCGCACAAAGTATAATATTCATGATGAAAACGAATTAATCTATGCTCTTACATCGATTGATCCGAAAGATCACCATTGGTCTGGGATGTTTTCGTCTACATCCTCATCAAACTCCTCCAATTCTTCAAGATCGAGAAACATCTTGTCTGCCTCTGTGTCAAGTATTTTATCTACAGTAAAGGGATCACGTCGACTGGGTGAATCCCTTGATCAATCAAGCTCTAAACCACTTGCAATGAATGAGGATCAATTGTTAAGGTCTAATTCATTTGGTCTCATGGGTACCTTAGACTCATCAGAATCTTCGATTCTCAAGTCAATTAAATGTACCACACCAAGGGGCACCCAGTTAAAGACCAAATGTGGCATCATCAATGATGCGAAGCACTGGATATCTCCTGTTCATCTAGAGAGAAGAACAAATGAGTTGCATGCTTTGAATAATCTTCGTCAACTTACAGACGAATGTAGCTTTGATAATCTCATAGATAGCGTTCTGGATGATAATCATGAGATTTCCAACGAAATCAACGAAGTTGGAGATTTGGAATTGATGTCAGTAGCAAAAACTGCCACAGATGATGAGCTTTCCGCTGGATTTAGTGCCATGTCTTTGGATATGTCAAAGAGTACTTTGAATGGAAGTGTAAGTATATCAAAGTCTAACGTTTACTCAAGGAGATCTGTATTTTCTCTTTTCAAGAGCTCGCTACAACCATCAAGTCAAACCAGAAAAGGAAATCAACAGGAATTTCCAAGTTTTCCTCAAAGGCTGAGCTCATCTATGCCTTCCACTAATGACTGTGATGAATCAATTGGAATTGACATTCTTGGTGATGCTGGAGATATTTGTTCCTTAGAAGTTTCTACCCTTACAAGTTATCAGACCAAGTCTACAAGGGGATCAGGACTAAGTTGGCCCATGCATTTTACAGCCCATGCTGAGGTTTGTCAAGACTCAAGTGTGAAAAGCTTTGAGACTGAAATTGAGTTTAGGAAGGTGTTGACAGACTTGAGAGATAACTGGAAGTAAGGGGATATGAATTCACCTATTTCATATCTTTGAAAACCAAGGTATTGGAAATTTTTGGGTTTCTATGCTCAATTTTCAAGGAAAGTCTGAGATTGCAAGAGCCTCTTGTAAGATTGGAATGGTGTTAGAGGGAGGAAAAGTCTAGCATCTGACTGATTTAGTCTCAACACAATTCATCTGGCATGTAGGCACTACATTTTTGGAACTTTGGCGTGAAGCTCTAAGGTTGAACTTACATTCAGCTACTTTTTTGTATGGAATTGATAGTTATATTTATTTAAGAGCAATATAAGCACTGTGTATAGAAACATGAATTCATTTCCGACAAGGGTGTGTAAAATCTGATGCCCTTAATCAATGATGCACATTTCTAATCCTGGAAAAGGCTAAACAAAGTTGCTAGCAATATTTGAATCTATTCAGCTTTAATGCCCAAGCTTGCCAGACTTTCAATACTGTCCAAAAACATTACAAAGCAGCCTTCTGCTACCTCAAGCAGGCAAAAGCAGTTCCCTTCTTCCCTAAAATGATCAATGACAGATTCTTGAATCCACGTGTTGAAACGTTGTCATTACATTTGAGGGCAGGCATGTGGACATTAAAATTCAAGGACTTGGAATTTCATAACATGGCTCTTCACCTATCTTTTAACCTATTTCTCAACCAGTCTCAGAGCCAAATGCAAATGATTCAGGATGTTCTCTGACATGGTACATGTTTAGTTGGGTATCTGGAAATACTTGTGGGAAGAATAATATCCTCAGATCACTCTTGTAATTTTTGGGCTTTACTTTTAAGGGAAAGGTGAGTGTACTAGGATGCTTAGATCATTATTTTAATAGTAGTTAGAAAATTAAAAAGCAATGGTTGATGAGATGATTTGAAATGTAATAATGAAGTGGGTGAGCCAAATGAAAAAATAGGATGCAAAATAAACACAGCCAGTAATTGTTGAAATATTGTCTATAAAGTTGAAAGGACTGCAAAGATGAGTAAGAAGCTTCACAACAGATTCCACATACAAGCTGTTATTACTAAAATTAGATTAAACTAAAGGTTTCCCAGTATCTTTAAATTGATTGGCCTCAAGATAATATTCAATATACCTAATGGATAACCATAAACAAATGAGACTAAATCATACTGAACGTAAGGAATGTTTCCAATGCACTCCCTACACCGAAACATGCAGTCACCTTACTCTTCACCGCTATCCTCCAAAAACTTCTTCACGTCTTTCTTGTAGATGTCCTGGTTAACATTTTTCATAAATTGTTGTAATCATTATTAATACATTCAACAAATCGATACTCCACATTCCCTTGGATGTAGTGATATCTGGAAACTTAGTGACAAGTTCTTAATCAGGATGAGTCATTTTATGCCATAAACATTGCACCAATGTTATCTGTTGTCACAATAATTGGAAGATCAGTTCCAATTCCAATCCCTTGCAGTGGGTAATTGATGAACTTGATTTCTTTTACTGCTTCTGATATTGCAGCATATTCCGCCTCACTGCTAGAATGAGTTACTCCTCTCTGAGCTTTAGATGTCTAACAAACAGGAACATTCATCAGGTGCTCACGGTTACACTGATTCTTGTCTCTGGATCTTCCGCCCAATCACTATCGGAATATACTTCGAGACTCCAATTTTCTAGTTGCATTCTGAGACAAAATCTTTGGTATCCATAACACCCTAAACATTTCAGCGTAAATACCCATTGTCGCCTTGTCCATGTATTTGTATGATTCTCTAATTACATTGTACAATTCAGGTCAAGCGTACCTTGTGAGATACAAAAGCAATCGATTCCAGGAATCTGGCTTTATTCGCAAGCAACCTGCCTTGCTCCAAAAACTCCGATTTGTTTTATCTTGAAGATCCATTTACATTTGATATTTCTTATAGTTTTAGGAATATTTCTTTCTTGATAATTTCCCCTACTTCTTGCTCATCTCACCAAACTCATTATTAATGGCCTCCCGCCACTGCTCTAAACTGTAGGATCTTGATGATTCCATTCTTGGTCAAAGGTAGTAGGCTCTTCATTTATCACCATTCCGCTAAATAGTGCAATATTGACTTGATCAAGTAATATTTCCCTTCCTTGCTTGAATTGCTCTACTAACATAGTAGCATCCAGGTTGAAATTACTCTCCAATTTACGCATCTGCAAATAAATCTTCATCCTCTTTAAGTCATCTTGATTTGTAACTCCTTGAGAAGTATCTTAGTTTTCCAAATCGATTGAATTTTTGACTCCAAAGTATCATTGTCATCATCAGTAAACTGATTCTTTACCTTTTCCAATCTTTATGCACTTCATTTAACCAGATGACGTAAATTGATTATCATTTCACTTTCCATGTTTCACATTCTATACACATCATGTGTATGATGTTCAGAGTAGCCAAGAAAAATACAGGGTCTGCCTCTGTTATTCAAATTGCCTTGAACTTTGTCTTTAGTAGCAACGACTCCAATTTCACCTAGGGACCTTCAACTTGCTGGTAGTCTTGGCTTGCATCCATACATCAACTGGTATGGACAAATTTCTTGATTCTTGATTGATGTATTATTGGAGAGAAATATGACTGTCATTGCACACTATGCCCAAACTCCCCTTCTGAGGTGAACCCTTTTAATCCAGCGACATTCAAATGAATGATCGTAAGGGATGTTTCCAATATACCTGCATCATCAAAACTTAGAAATTTGACATTCCTCAGATCATTAATCAACTCTAATAGTAACCTGAATAATCATTGGCAATTAGCGCCCGAAATTTGCACCGCCAAAGCTCACTCCTTGAATTGAGCTTATAACCACATAAGGTCTTTCACCAGCTGTCAAACTGCCTCCCTTCCAGTCTGTATCTGTATTGCCGTTTTCTGTCTTGCTTTACCGATAGAACACGCTTCACAGGTATCAGATGCTCTAATAACTTCATAACTCAATGCATTTCCCGGTCAATCTTGCATTAGCCTCACCACAGTGACCCAAGACCTTATGTAGCTTATTGACATTAATCATATTTTTGACTTTACCTTCTTGGACTCAACAATTGTAGCACTGACATCATTCAATAATGGTTTCATCTTGATCCAGGACACAAAATCATTCTTTGAAGTCAAAAATCTGTCAATTAGGATTTTCACATTTCCTTTCATCAGCTTGTTTCTCGCACAGTCATTTTGTTTCATAGAAATTCTTCCTCAAGCTCTTCAATAGAGAACGGATTATCTTTACTCCCAATCCGTTTCTCTTCTAACATTATCTGTCGCTCATAATCACCAGCCAAAGTGTGTAACACTTCAATCATAAACTGGCTATCTGTCATACTTGAGCCCATAATAACCAACTTAATTTTGTAAATCTTCCAAAAAATTAGTTTTTACATCCGGATCTTCATTCTTTCCAAGCCTACTTTCTCTAAACATTCTTTCCGTCTTCACCAATCATACTTCTCCTTCAACTTCTCCCAATCTAGCGCTGCATTGCCATCTTTTGATTTCCTTAGTCATTCAACTCTTGATAATTACAAAAGAAACCTTCCCATTACTACTGCTGACATCAATTGACAGAATCAACTCCGTGAAGGCAATATCATTGAGGTCAATAATCCTGATCAACTTCTTTCCTAGTTCTGTCTTCTCATCGATCACTTCAAAGCTATTAGGTATCTCTACGTTTCCTAACAGGACATGCTTGGTCCCTGAGCGTTTAGTATTGGCTAAAAACTTTCGCTCCAACTCGGTCATTCTAACTTTTTCCCTGAGAAATTAAGGACCTAATAGTACTAAAATCCGTCATCTCATAACAAAGCAATTAGACAAATTTAAAATAACAGTCAGACTGACTCACAAACGACAATTTGTCAAAAAAAGAGGCTTTGTAATATTCACCTGATGTTAAAACGTGTTAAATTACCTCTTCGCACTTAAATTGCAATTGCTATAATGAATTAATTTAACTATTGCTATAATGAATTAATTTAGCTATTGCTAAAATTAATTCAACTATTGCTATAATGAATTAATTTAACTATTGCTAAAATAAAGAAGTTCTCATCATATATGATTGCCAATCTTCTCACTTGAACTAAACTAAAACCTAAGCCTTATTCACACTAAGAATATTGGAGATATACTCCAGTGATTATCCGGATCTAGAAACAACGCAAGCTTGATTGTTTGAGTCTTGTCAACATCGCCCGTCACTTTCTCACTCTCCTTTACCTTGGGAACAAACGGAATGGGAGGGTTGTTGCAAACTGCTGCATTAATTCCGCTGTACGTTAAAACATGCTCAGCGACATGATTGTAACTGAAAAAGAAATACAAGAACTAATTAACTGATAGTTGTACTCTTCCATGATCAACATTCTAGCGGTGCTGTGATCACAATGCTCTGCGGAGATTAAAAGTAGAAAAATTATGTTTTATTCTTAGAAAAATATGGAAAACTACTCTTTTTTGTTAACCATGCAATCGGGAGTCTTGACTGACTAATTTCTAGTTAATATAGTATTCCTTCAGATTAGCATATTATCTAGGATGAATTATTAAATTCAGATTATTCTGGTTAGTCAAAAATCTTTTGACTTATTTTATTTAGAATGAAATATTCAAGTCACGTTACACTTCATGAGACACATGTGATTTATCATCACCTAAATTATAGAGATCTTTGATAACTATAATCTAAAACGTGTAAACGAAAAACAACAGCCATTATTCTTTTCAGTTGTTCTTGTTTTTCTTGCCGGAGGTCTCCTACTCTCCTTAACCGCGTTTCCGAATTTCAGGGAGGATTTGTGCTTATCTGTTAATCCCTTCATTTGTTACATTCTAAGTTACTTATATCACTTGCCTCTATCTTTCTGCTTTTTTTCAACTCATTATTCCCGCTTCTGGATATAATTACCAGGAAAACTGTTGATATTGCTTAAGCACGTAAAGACAGCGCTCATTAGCTTCTTTTGAATTCCCATAGATAAATAAAGAACTTCTATGATACCTTTACCTTGTAAGCAATATAGAAGTAGCAGTAGCTCGACATGACGTAGCTGACTTCCGTTGAATCACCAAATCATGTTGTATCTAAGTGAATAAGCTATGATACATTTTTGAGACTAGAGGATTCGAAAGTACAATCCATATATACAATTTTCTTTGATTCTCAATTTATCTTTCATTTGTGCTAGGAACCTAGTGCATCCAGATTCGATGATAATGATGGAGACAGCAACAGAAAACATCTGTACTTATCATAAATCATACCTAATAATTAATTTCGAAATTCTAGGGGAAAACCTTGACAAGTAAAGCTTGATTAGGAACAAGAAACTTAACATTGCCAAATTTATAAATTAAGGTGGTGTTTAAATGAAATTGACTAAGATAAAGTAAAGGGCTCATGCCCTTCCCAATGCCAGAAGTGTTTTTCTCCATTCATTTTTGCTCTCGGAGCTTTTCTCGCTAGAACCTTGGGACTGCTCCGTTTTTCCGAGCCTTGAAAAAGACATGTTGTGCCCTGATCCTCGTGTTGATTTTGTCTGATGACTGGTTAGGCTAAGCTCATCAAGCGAACATACATCTGTTACATCTCCAAGAGATTTCGCCCAATCGAGACTGTTAACTCCAATGGATGCATCACAGTCATCTTCATAACAGTCAGTTCGTGGTTTTCCAGGTCCTCCATGGTGTGTCATAGAGGATTGTGTAGCACTCCTAGAAGCTTGTTTGACTACAGGTAGACTTGATTTTTGATTAACTGAAGGCGACTGCATAGTACTTTTCAAAATAGAAAATGCTGACTTTCCGTCATTTGTGCTGGATTTTGATTTGTTCAAACTTCCACTCCTTCCACTCTTTGGAGTTTCAAGAGACATAGCACTAAATCCTGTGGAAAGCTCTTCATCTCTCTCAGAAGCGATCGTGAATGACATATTATCAGCATAATCCTGAGGAGGGTCAAAATCAGTCAAAACTGAGTCAACAAGGCGATCAAATGGGCATTCGTCAATGATATGAGAGCAACTTTCCGATGAGCTGCGCTCTGTTGTTGTTTGGTTTAATCGATGATTCGAAATGGAGGGTGCTTCATCTTGGATGTGATCTCTCTTGGCTTTGCTCTGAGAGTTTGCAACGGAATATTTCTTTGACTTTGAATTCTGTGAAGAGACAACTTCCGACTGTGAGCTCTCTAAACAAGGAGGAGAGTTTTTATCTTCTTCAAAGGAAGAAGCATCATTTCGTCGAGGTCCATTTCCCGAAACCTCAGCACTCGTCGTAAATGGAGGCACAACACCGGGTGGAATTGTAGCGAGTTCAGGCCGTCGAAGTTCCGAAGAGTCATTTGAGTTAAGCGCGAAACATGAGTCATCTTCTTCATTAGGATTAAGCTTGATGCGAAGACCAACGGCGTCGCGAAGGGTGTGTCCAATTTTCTCTCGTGCAACAAGCTTTCCAATTTGATACCACGTATTCGAATTGGAATCAAGCTTCAGGAATCTTCCTCCCGACATGATCACTTCATCATAAATAAGATGGACTATTCTTGTTTTTTCGTTCCTGCTAGTCGTTTCCGTGTATTGCTTCAAATACTTACCCACAAATGAGCGAAATTGCTGATTTCCAGTATGACTCCAAGAGGTCCTACCTCGTCCGAGCAAAATGTCGTTATTGCGCGGTGTTTCGATGTTTCGTTCCAGATTTTCATTTCCATCAACACTATTGTCATGACATGGATACTCCCTGTTGCTACCCGGAAGGGATTGCATCGAATTTCGAACTTTCTTGCTAATTTTACCTATCATGGCAGAAGGCAACCTTTCGTAATCTACTGTGTGTGAGAAATTAACCTAGACATAATATTCCCTCATATCTAAGTAAACTACTACGTAGATTAGTCAGTAAAATAACCAAACCGTTTCGGTAAATTTTTCACGTTACTTCTACTCAGTAAAAATTCAATGACCGCATAGGAAGTACGTACGTACACTTTGCTTTTTTGAAAGAACAAAAAATGCAAGTAAAAAAAAAACAATGTTGCCATACTTATCAAATGCTTATTGTCATGGCTTACGGACAAAGTCATATTTGTTTCATTTTATCAATCTCTAACATAAGCTCACAACTTTTTACAATTCTGCTCTATGAAGCAAACAAGTTGAAGAGAAGAGAATTTATTCTTCTCCTTCATAAGAGCTTATTCAATCAAGTTCGACACAGCTAGAAGAAATTTGCAATCATCCATGGCGAGTGAATTACATGGATGAGTTGTTCACACAGAAAAGATATTGCAAAGACTCAAGTTGTCTCGGCAAAATTATTGTCAATTTTCTTTCCAACTGTAAGAAAACTTGGCTCGCAAGTTTATAATTAGCTTTAGAACTTTAAAGATATGAGTAAATTAGGATATTTTCTCTGTTCCTAAATAAAGAATGAAATTGCTTCTAGGAATAAAGTGCGAAACAAAATATATTTATGAGTCCTGGATAGCCTACGTTAAAGCAGGTAAGTGCTTTTTGGCTGGTAACTATGAAATGAACATAACGCTTGATTACACGCGCATTATTCAAAGTTAAAAAAAGATATATGAAGAGAAAAAGAGCTAGGCCCTAAAAATTGTAACTTGTGTGCAATAGTAAACGTCCCTTGTACCTAGGTTTGATGACATAGTAACTCTTGAACGTTTCATACATACCCTCTAAAAATCGTTATCTTCTGCTTAGAAGCTGTATTGCCTAGATCCATTAAGAACTCCATCTCGATATTCATTTTTTTGCCTTCTCCGGCTTGGCAACAAATGAAAGGATTTAAATACATAGTGAGAGCTTAGCCAAAGCAATCGACAGGCATCCTCATGGTCACTTTCCTTATTAGAATATAGATCAAAATATTTGATTAACGCTTTATGCTGAGAGAAATCTAATGCAGAGTATTTCTACAATAGAATGTTGCATTTAACTCCTAATATAACTCAAAGCATAAAAGGATTCAATTAAGTTGAATCATAATAAAATTGCCAAAGTTATTGCACTTATTTTGGAAAACACGGCAAATACCTTCCATTTACTAACAAGGCTATGTCACAAGCAAATTATGATAATGAAAATAACTATTGATCATCATCAAAATTGTTATATAAGTCAAACGGATGGTAAAGCATGACTTCCCAGGAAAGATGAGTAAAGACATGGAATTTGCTCATTCTCTATACTTTCTGCTAATTGGGTGCAAAAGAAAAACACTGGTTGTCAAACTTAATCTATGTGGTATGAAAAATGCCTTTCATTTTCACGACTTGAAGCTTGATGATATTGACATTCCTTGACACCTGAATAAAGCAGAGTGGATTATGAAATAAGATTTAAAACATGTTGACCAATAATCAATTAATAATTAATTTAATAGGCCTTGGAATGTATTGCT
>CAAAJI010000089.1:84767-98514 GCA_900642245.1 Fragilaria radians | reverse complement strand
GAAACTTTAGTATGGCCCCATGCGATCGTCTTTTGACGACATAATTGAACATAAATGATGTGATGACGTTGTAGTCGAAATTCTGAGAATTCTTCACGAATTCCTGAATTGGAATTTCCTGCTTGTGCTTGCCGAGGTGGCATAACGTTTGTTTACTCCAATTTAACTACACCTTTGAAAACTTTATCGATCCACTTTTCTTTCCAGCATTGAAAATTCTAAATTTTGTTATTTGCAGTGAAATGCGACTCTCACCATCGATCAAATTTAACATGCTATCCTTCTCGTCAATTCAGATGTGTTTTCTTGTTCTCTTATCTTGTAGCCATGTGATCAATGGATTTGTCAGCTGTCATGGATATGTCCGGACAAAGGCTTCTTCATCTTTATCAATTCTTTTGCAATCAAGGCTTCAGGAGCACCCTACTCTATTGCGTAAAAGAGATGTGTAAGTTGAAATTAAGCCATAGTTTTTCGACCTGCAACATCAGTGTCTGAAATTGAACTCTTCGCTTTCTTAAAAAATCAGTGTCAAATCTTGCTGGAGTACTACCAAAGTCTCTCTGAAACGCAGTCTAAAGCGTCCCTTAGTACGGCTCCATGATAAGGGAAGCGACGATGATGAAATTATTGAAAGCAATGAGGAATCGGGCATGAAAGTTAATGAAATGATTACAAAAATGACTGAACGTGTGCCTCCTAAAGTACTGGCCTTTTTCGAATCGCTTTTGATCTTGGCACGCAGATCTCGAGTTGCAATATTGAGTTTTGTGGTTGGCATCGTGTTTACAGGGACACTAATCTTTGTTCCCGTTTACAACCAAGTGGAAACGTTGTCTGAGCCAGTTACGTTATTCGAGACAATTTTGTCGGATATTCAAAACGGCTACGTTGATGAAGTGGATACAAATAAGCTTTTCGAAACAGGCATAAGCGCTATGCTCCGATCCCTAGATCCCTACACTGAATTCGAAGGGAAGCAAGAAGCTGTAGCGCTTACTGAGAGTATTGACGGTAAATATGGTGGGGTGGGTTTAGTTATTTCTGGAGCAACGCCAAAAGATGTTGAGAAACTGATCAAGGAAGAGAATCGTAATGTCGTTAAATCAAACGGAAATAGCAAGCTTTTGCCACTTGATGCTATTCAGGATAATATGGATTTTAAAGATGGAGATTTCGTAAGTAACAGTGGTTCTATGATGTCATCAGATGAAGGCGATGGAGAAGAGATTGAAGATGAAAATATCAATGAAGAAAGTCTTGCGGAGAAAAGAAGCTTGGAAAAAATTAGGAACCAAGGTATCCGTGTGGTGTCAGCGTTTGAAGGTTATGCATTTGACTATGGCATGAGGGCGGGAGACCGTTTAGTGGCAATAGATGATACTCCAATTACGAAAACAACCTCCGTGGAAGACGTAAGAAACAAATTGCGTGGAAAGCCAGGAACATCGGTCGAGGTCTCTTTTGAACGCGAAGGTGTGGAAGGAATACAGACTGTCTCCATCCCAAGAACTGTCGTGAAGATTCGGGACGTGAAATTAGCCACCTTGGTAGGAGATCCGTCCGATGGAATTGGTTACATTCAACTATCAGGCTTTGCACAGGACGCTGGAAGGGAAATGAGAAATGCAATTTTACGCCTTCAGAGGCAAGCTGAAGACGCATCTGGTGGAGAAAAATCTTTGCAAGGTCTCGTTCTTGATTTACGCGGTAACCCTGGCGGTTTGTTGACTTCTGCAGTAGATGTTTGCTCCCTTATAGTACCAAAGAACAGTGATATTGTTTCTGCGAGAGGCCGTGGATTCCCAAGTGTTCTGTATCGAAGTCGTGTAGATCCTATTTTAGATTCGTCCACTAAATTGGCTGTATTGATAAACGGGGGTACCGCATCTGCTGCGGAAATTGTCTCAGGTGCTATTCAAGACCTTGATGTAGGTGTCGTGATTGGTAGTGATCGAAGCTTTGGCAAAGGATTGGTTCAAAATGTGGAAGAGCTTCCGTTTGACACAGCCCTAAAGTTTACAGTTGCAAAATACTACACTCCTTCAGGTCGCTGCATACAAGGAATTAATTATAAAGAAGGAGGAGGTCTTAACGCTGCTGATGGAAAGTATACCGCTAGCAAGATTGCTGCGGAAGATCGTCAAGCCTTTTATACTAAGACTGGTCGAGAAGTTAAAGATGGTGGAGGGATTGAAGCTGACTACAAGGTTCCTGCGCCTAAAGCCTCAGCATTAGAAGTCACGTTACTAAGGTCGGGCATTATAAGCGACTTCGCAAGCCAGTGGAGCCGAAGAAACGAGTTGACCAACAACTTTGAAGTTGATGATGAGACGTACCGAGAATTCCAAAATTTTGTGGCAAAAAAGCAGAAGGAAGGTGACGTAAATTTAGATGACTTATACTCCGGACCATTGAGTGAGCTTAAGAAAATCTTAAAGCTGAGTGGCTACAAGAGTTCAACCAAGGAACTGGAAAATCTTCGGTCTGCAATTGTCAGAGAGGTACAGCATGATTTCGAAAAATACAGCGCCGATATTAAGGAAGATATCGCTCAAGGAATACTAGCAAGATATTTACCAGAAAGTATGCTAATTGAACGTTCAATCAAAAATGATGTTCAAGTTCAAGCTGCATTGAAACTAGTCCGTAACAGTCGACAATTCAGTGCAATGTTAGCAAAAGGAAGTTCCGACGAGCAACGGTTGCAAGCATCAACCTCATTCAATTCGGCTCTGAGTGAGATCGATGAAAAGGCCACGGTCTTCAAAATGAAATGGTAATGAAACAAGATCTTCGCAATGCTATTTGTTAATCAACTTCCTACAATTGAAAACAAAAAATGATTAAAGAAATCAAGAAACAACCTCATTCAATTCAGCTCTGAGTGAGATCGATGAAAAGGCCACGGTCTTCAAAATGAAATGGTAATGAAACAAGATCTTCGCAATGCTATTTGAAAATCAACTTCCTACAATTGAAAACAAAAAATGATTAAAGAAATCAAGAAAATGTAGTGTCAGTCTTAATCGCTAATAATTTTGTATAGTTGCCAATATCAAATCACCAAATTTGCGTCGTCCCGTTCACTCGAGATTTCATAAATTGTAAATGCTGGTCATATCGATTCGAGATCACTGGTGTGGTAAATTGACTCAATTGCTTCTCCGAATCGATAGAGAGCAATCCATCCTCAGAGGCAACATGCGCAATGGGGATGCCACTTGCTAACTCTCTTCGAACAACAGACCTGATAAAGGTTTTGCGTGTCTCAGACTCATCGCTTACCGTTCGTGTGAGCAACCTGCCATGATACAGTTGTTTCCAATTGTCTTCTTGAGCAGTCTGGTTACTTGGCAACTGGACAAGTCCATTGTTAGGGAAGTCCCTCCTTGGTATCCTGTAAGATGAAGTTCTATGACTCTCAATTGTGCTAGAGTCCTCGTCCCAAGTTCGTGCAATACCACCACGAGATGATAGATAATCAGGAAAGAGTGTATCTTCTTGATATAAATGCCGTTCTAATCTTTTTTCGATGTAGCCAGGTCGTGAATCCCCAATTTTCTTCTGTCGTGCAAGGTATTGAGCAATCTTATCCCTTCCACGGATTTCATTGTACCAATCATGAGTATTTGTCCCGTGGTAGGAATGAGAAGAAAGGAGGTCATCTTCACGAAGAATGTGTTTAGTAATATCGTCCTCCTCGAGACCCATGTTCCGAGAGGCTATATTGTTCGCATCCAAATATGAATCTTTCAATGATGTTGGGAGAATATCGTGATACCAAAGACTAGTCGGTGTGGACCAATCGGATATCGGGTCGGAAAGCGCAGTTTCAAATGCTACTTTTTGATTCATCACTTTGAATTTTGAAGAAAAACTTGATATAGGATCGATATCTTGTACCTTATGTCTGATCTCTGGTGACTGCAAGGGCTCATACTGAAGGTACAAATGTTTATTAAGCAAAGATTGGCTTCTAACTAACAAAGATTCAATATCCATGGCAGGATTGTGCTCAAGAGAAGTCATATATTTTGAGGTGATCATGGGTGTATCAGCTTTCGTCGGCGCCTTGCTTGGATGAGGAAACACGAAATTTCCCCCATGGTTGTTTTCAACATCTGCTTTTGATATTTCAGAATTCCGGTACGCAGCAACAGCCTGAACACTTGAGATTGAAATATCAGGAGATGATAGTGACGAGGAGTCATAGGATTTATTCATGGAGAAAGCCTTGCTTACTGTTGGGATAGAATCTCCCTGTGAAATATTCGTTCTCTCGTTTGAATTTAGGGAAATTGTCTCTTTCCAGCTTGGCTTCCACGATGATTGATTGGAAGGGTCCTGAATAGATCCCATTGACGTAGATTCGAGGCTAACCTCGCGTTTTAAGGTTAAATGTCCAAGTCTTGCTATGGATGGTACAATGGGAGCTGACGAAGACAAAGACGAATCTTCCGAAGATGATTTGATTAATTTTCTCCATGACAGCCATCGAAACCAAAGGGAACGTTTATCTTTCTGTGCTACTGAACCTTTGCTAGAATCGCCTGCTGTCTTGACCAAGACAATCATAGGCCTTTGATTCCTTCTCCCCGAATTCCATCCTTTCCTGAGGCCACGGGGATGGTTCTGATAAGATAACAGGCCAGTCTCAGAGTCATCAAAACTCCTAGATGGCACGGATTCACAAGCGTAATAGGGTCGAAGTATCACAGATTGCTGTCCCATTTCGGCCGGAGAGAAAGTTATGAGATTTTGCTTGAGAAAGCAGGTAATATAATCGTCATCACAACTGGATAACCTTTGAGTACGTTGGATAACTATAATTCCGTGCAAGATTAAAAACACTGATTCAACGTACTGTACCATATTCGAAGCCTTCTAAGCGGCCGAGGTGCACTACCGCGCAAGAAGATCTTTCAGCATTGACTTAACAGTATGAGCTAATAGGAATTTACATTTTGCCCTATTTATAATGATCTCTCATACGCCGAATTTGTTTCTGAGTTTCATGTTCCACAAAATCTAGTTTCGAGTTGAGATTCGTGTCGCCATGGACCTGTGCGTCTCGACGTAATGCTTCTAGCTTTTTTCGAGTAGCTAGTTCAACCGCATCGATCCTTAGATCTTCTTTCTTCTTATTGACACCATCAATAGGCATTTTCATTTCCGTTCCGGTGGAGGCCCTTCGATTGCTGGAACTTCCAAGTGTTTTCTTTTTCTTGCTATTATCCTTGTTAGACATTAAAAAAAATCCGCTTTGAGTAGAGTCAAACATTTCTGTATCTGTTGTTGATGCGAATGACTCCTTGGGAAATCCATTTCCAAAGCTGCTGCTTGCGAAAAGATCAGTGTTTGCATTAGATCCAATGATGAACCCATCTTCATCTATCAAGACAGGATCAGATATCTTTCTAGGCTCTGGTTCGCTAGGAAATCCAAAATCATTTCCAATTCCCTTGTTGATTCCACCAAAATTAGACGTGTTTGTATTCATCGTGGGGCTAGGCGCACTAAAGTCTGACGGAGTGTTTGAACTGGTGGTTGACACTCGCCGGATTGCACGTTTCTGGATCCGAGTTTCTCTCGCAGATTCTTGGCGGGCTAAGAGCATTCGTTGAGAAGCCGTGGCAGAGACAGCAGCTGCATATTGATTGGACTTGCGCAGCAAAGAACGTCTTGCTGCTTCCCGACGACCAGAACCCGAGAATTCGATTTCATCCATATTATAGCGACTAGCTTCTCGAAGAGATGGAAAGTCTTGAGCAGACATGGCAACAGGAGAAGAACGACTCATTCCCGGTGAGGAGAAAGGGGAATTATTTTCTAACTGTGCCATGGTATTTTGATAATTTTTTCGGCGTGTAGCCGCGGCACCTCCTGTTGGTGCAGATAGAATCCTTCGAGAAGGTGGTCTTAACTCTGAAGTACTTGCACGACGATCTCCTTGTTGATTATTGTTAAAATCAAACGGTGCACTATTTGCAGATGCTTTGCTCGATCTACGACTAAAATCAATATGCATTGGTGGGCCTGCATAATACTCTTCTTCATTGACAACTTGATTGGGCATTACTGTTGGTGTGGTCAAATCCGAAACGACACTAATGGAATCAGAATAACCAGGTCCAATTTTGGGGTAAGACCTTGAACTAAATTCTCGTTCCATTTGTTGCCTCCTGGTATTCATATCCATATCTGCGACATCTTGGTTTCCAGTTTCATATCCATCATTTCTTTCGGGGGTACCAAAGTGGGAATCTGTATTTCGTTCAGGTGCATCACGAAATGCATCTTTTAGCTGAGAAATTAACTTGTCGATTGATTGATCCAATGATTGTGCTTCTTGTGGAAAGGAATCACGAGCATTTCTTACTTCCGTGGAACACCTTACGACTTCACGACGAAGAACATTATTGTCGACCGAATCCAACGCAACTAATGACATCAAATCAGTTAAAGCATTCATGCTTTTTATAGCTACATCTTTCGGAGCCATTCTAACCCAAAAACAATTATCTTTCGCAAGGACTCCAATCGATTGCTGTGCTACTGCTCTCCAATAACCTCTTGAAAAGGAATAATGACTGGGGAACATGAAGAGGCATAAGGATAAGGATTCGTTGGTTATGTAGCATTTTAGCAGGTAAAGAAATAAGACTACGTTACGTCTGCTTGCATTCACAGCTAGATATCTCCGGGATCAGTTCAACTTTCTACCTTGTAATGAACACCTGCATCTATTGTGACAGCAATGGCTTCAAGGAACGTCTTTAACCCACAAAATCTGATGTGCGTGCTTGCAGAGCTTCATTGTTGAAGTAAAACATCAAAAAAGAATCCAGAATTCATGAGCTTTGATTTAAGAGGAATTTCAAATAGGTTAATTTAGAATTTGCTTTTGGTCAGCCTTGTGTTCTGTCTTTAGTTCTGTGATTTTCAGGGATTATCAAGCACAGGTACAAGACAGCAGGCGTGTTGCTCTTTATTTGACATTTGTATAACTTTTCAAGATTGGATGATTTGCAGCATTCACACATTTGAACCAGACAGTACCACTCATTTGAGTTTCTTTTTATATGCAAGTAAAAGTTGCCATAAAGTATTTGCTGTTTTCCTTTTCTGTTGGCCGGTCTGCATACCCAAAAATCGGGGCATGATTCCTTCTGCACACGTTCCAACACATTGAAATGACATACATTGGGGTCCTCGGTTTTTCAATTGGGGGAAGCATATGGTGATTTAGGTTAAATTTAAAGAGAAATGAGGATTCAGATTCTTGGGTAACTTACTTTGTTGAAAATAAAGATAGAATGGATGCAATCTAAAATGGCAGATGATAAGTTGCATCTTCTTATCTTGAACAGCCAGACACATTAGTATGAGCTTTATATCGTCTTGTTGAAGTAAGTTTCAAAGACAATGCGAATCATCTAGAAATCAATGAAACACCGTCAGGAATTATATTTGCAACTAGATGGATGAAATATCAAGCCAGAATTCAGCTGAGAAATGATCACGCTCTCTTTATGTCCCAATTCGTGGAAAAGTGTGGCAACTGTGGAAGCTTGGCCATATGCTAGCTCAATATAAGTCCAGGAGAAATCAAGAAAGGCAGAGAGATGCGAGTTGTATTTTCTGTAAGAAACCTGATCACACAGATGTGACAGGACAAGAAACGGCAGTATCTTCAGCTGATATAAATTTCACTTCGATGTCAGAAACACCCAACCTTTCAGATAATCTTTGGATTGGAATTAGAGGAACTTCATCCTACCACCACTGTAATGACAATCGACTCTTTGCTATAAAATCTATTGCAAAGGAAATAAAAATTGGCAGTGGAAACACCATCAAAGCCACCAAGATTGGGACACAAAGATGTGATGCTGCAAAAAAGATGAATCATCCTTTCAAGTCATCCTTCAAGAAGTAATTTTTGTCCCTAGTAATCCCTTCAGCATCAAAAAGGCTCTCCAATAAAGCCCCCCCCCCCCCCGGAAACAATGAGTAAATCATAAATTTGACAAATTGGACATCACATCTAGGTTGAGTGTTGATGTCCTTTTAGCATTTAGAGATGTGGGATTTTATGGACAAATCTGGGAGATATTCAGTGGTGCCCAAGTTAGACACGGCATCCAGGCCGAATGAAACTTGTATGCAACATATTCCATTAACACAATGGCGATAAAGGGTAATCATCTAGTCACCTTATGATTTATGTCTTGATAAGAAAGCGCAGGGTCAGAACAAAGTTTGGATTTTGGAGAAAAGTGAGTGGAATGCCTCTATTTGATCTAATACTTCCGTCCAGGCATAGCAAACATCGTGAGGTCTTTTAAATGTATGGACACCGTTGCTATCCGTACATAGAAGGAAATGTTAAGGATGACAATATTGGAAATAGAAAGTGGCTCATTCTGCTTGAATAGTGAAGCATAAGTGGACGAAAAGGATTGCGATCTTGTTGTCTATAGCTGGACCGGAGATACAAAGAACGATATCAGTATCACCGGGATCATAATCTTCTTGTTGGGTGTGCCTTTCTCCTGGAGATTTAAAGGGCAAAAAAGTGTTACCTCATCCAACAGTGAATCTGAGTATGTAGATATATCTGAAGAAGCCAAAGAGATTAGATTTATCAATGAATGATTTGAGAGTCTTTGGATCTGCAACACATTTCCAATTGCGGTCCGTAGTGACGATATGGGCTCTAATCATATGGCGAAAAGCGCTTCTTCCGGTGTGCAGACTAAGGATATTAATGTGAATTACCGCTTGATTAGTGATTTTGTTGTTAAGTGTATCTTTGTTAGGACAGGGGAGAGCCATGCCAATATCATGGCAAAAATGTGAGAAGGGAGATTTATGTAAAACATGTGATTAAGTTTCTAGAAAGGACAATAGAAGATTGAATAGTGTGAAAATAAGGTATCACTTGTTTTTGCTGTATACCTGAGGAGTAAACACGATTGAAAGGAGGCCTCTTTTAGCGGTAATAGCCCGGAACTAAAAATAGCTGAAATCATTTATATATTAGCTTATAATTTTACGCAAAGAGGACACTCAGCAGAGAGTAACATATAAATCCCAATACACACTGACTCAATACTAAGAGTATTGACAATAGTTGAGGGGTTATGAGGCATGTGGTCCACAGCTCTATGCGTTAGTGAAGGATTTGATCTCCTTTCTTATCGTGATAAAGCTGTCAGAAGGATGAAGAGGACTCATATGGCGTTCTAAATAGTTGTTTAATCATGGATATCCTTTCATGTGAATAAACTGTTCATCTTACCATGACTTTGATCGACAAAAATGAATATTGATTTGGCTTACTGATTTACAAAAAGGAAAAGCTCGTGTGGATTTTGTTTGTTCCGTTTCGATTGGAATTTATCCAAACTCACAGCTATGATTAAAAAATTAACTAGGGTTGATACTGATTCAGACATTCAAGCTTTCTCAAGTTTTCTTAATTTAAACGTTCTTTACAATCCCATTATTTGGCAATGATCAAATGTAAACTTCAGATTCAGCTCTTTATCCATGAATCTCTGACATTCGGATAACATGAATTTTACGACTAACGTCTTTCTTTAAATAAAAGTTCTCGAACGGAGAAAATTGATACTAAGCAGAAACCGAAGATGCCTTATGAATATAACGATTAGAACGGTGATAGGGACAGATGCAAGATGACCCTTACAATCATATATAGTCAAGATACATTCCACACTACCTGATCAGGGTTAATTATCGAATAGGAATATATTGACAAATGACTATGTCCGTATAATTCCTGGGTAGTGTTTTTACTGAGTTCACTCTGTACGTGAAACCTTGCATCCAAAAAGTTATTGAAGGAAGTTAATGGAGTAAAAACAATATTGTCATGATTACGATTACGAATAGTTCTGTTTACAACAACGCTAAAGCTGATGAAGACTTCATTAATCATAAAGATTTTTCTCCTGAAGATTCTTTCTTTGGTTCCTTTCCGGATGATCAATATTGCTGCAATGAGGAAGAGAGGGCTTTTCTTGATGCAGCTATGGCGCAAACAAAGCAAAAACGAAAATTATCAAAGCGAAGCACAATAAAGTCCAAGCTATCAGATTCCAGTTGCACAGTTGCTACAGCGCCTTTAAATGATATTGATGCCTCCCATTCTAGATCATCATCCACAAGTTCCAAAGCCAGATCTGTTGAACCCATCAAACGAAGACTCTCCCGTGAAGAAGAAGATGCTTTCCTCACAAGTCAATTTTCAGGAGAATTCAACGACAACGATTCATTCGCAAGTTCCCAGGATATTCAAGCGGAATCAAGATTCTCATGTGATTCCTCTAAATCAAAGAACAGGCGAAATGGAAATTCAAGGAGTAAGAGTAATTCTCAACTTTGCGGCTCCTCATTAGATGCTGTAGAAGAAGGAAAAGAATTTAAGGTCACAACCAAAAAGGATGCTACGCCTTCAAAGAAGATTTCACGCCGTCCCAGTGCTGCAACAGTCGCAACTGCTGCCACAGAACTCACAGATTATTTCTCTGTGGATCAAGGTGTGGTTACGGTCGGGAAAGAAACTGAAAAGAAAAACTTGAGCCCTGTTGAGGAAGCTGCAAAGGCTAAGTCTCGTTCATCGAAATCGATACGTAGCTCAACGAGCTCCAAGAAATCAAGCAGCAGGAAAAAATCAAGCAAGAGTCGCTCGAAATCAGTTGAACGTGAGGATGAATTCTTTACTCAAACGCCAGAAGAAAGCAGAAGCTACGATCAACAATCTGGAAAAATCGAATGTGATAGCAAGCTTGAGTGTGAATTTGATATTCCCTCTGCAAGTAGCGGCAATAACAATCATATGATGCCTAATCATCTTCTGATGAATCGCCAAGTTTCCATTTCAAACCTCTCGATAGCGATGTCAAGTATGTCGTCACTATCTGGAGACACTGGACAGCTTTACAAACATCCGGAGACTAAGGCAATCGTAAAGCTTCCCCGAAGGCCTTCACTCCACTCAGTTTTTGACTGGAATAAAACGAGTGCTGATAAGAACTCATGTGAGGACCCACCTGGTGGGGAGGATACGTTGGTGGTAAATATGTCCAGTGTATTGAAAGTTCCTCGTCATAAGAGATTACAAAGAAGTTCCTCCGCAAGCAATGTGTTGCAGTATAATAATACTCCGCAGTGGCCACCTCGTAAGGGCCAAGTTGCAGCTACAGGTAACCTTCATGCGCAGTTCTACAATCGAGAGACAAATCTTAATACTCCAGTTTGTGTGAAACGGACTGCATTGACAACTCCAGTTGTGACGCCGCAGCAGATGTTAAGTGTATTGGAGCCTGTCACCATCCGAGAAAGGCTTACTTTCCAGGGTTTGGAGCACGACCAAAACCTTGGAAATCACAAGGCAGTTGACTATGGATCTATTCTCGATGATGAAAGTCACCACGAGCACCATCGCTGATTTTGTTACAAAAGTTTACTGAAGGGAATCACGTCTCTAAATTCATTTGTCGTTTTTATCAATCTTTGATATACAAGGCGGAACTCCCAAGTTTTGGCGTCTTTAAGAAACATGCATCTCGGTCCTGGAGAAAGATCTAGTTTTCCTGGTCTAAATTGGAAGTAAATCAAATAGATCACTAAAATTCATATCCCTTCGTTAGTTTTTCTTAGTTCAATCTTAGCTCTTTGTGAAGGAAATAGCAATGAATAGCCTTTCCTGCCATCTCACTATGTCACCTACTATTTATTCATAGTAGCATCTGATTCAAAAACTTTTTTATCCCTTTTGCTCGATGCTCGACATATAAACAGCATGATAATTCTATCGCTTTTGTTAGAATGACCCAGTAAACGCTTTCTTGATAAAAGGATGATAGCATTTGCCTCTTTTATAGAGGCATGCACATCTGATAGTTAAGATGGGGCAGAAAAAAATGAATGGCATGCTCAATCCATTGATATAAAACAAACAGATGGTTCTTTATTATTGCTAACCTTTGCAAAAACCCTTTGGGTTTTAAAATAATCTTCCACATAGTTGACCCTGTTTTAGCATGAACGGAAGAATATATTATGCAAAAACTTACTTGGAAAGCAAAACTAAAACATCCCTAACTGGAGGAGAATTCAACACGGAACCAAAAATCTAAAATTGATGGACAGAAGCTTCAAAATAGTTCTTGGGTGTCACTTCCTAGCCGCTTTGCAAGGTTAGTAGAATTTATAGCACGAGAAGAGGTCTACACATCTTACATGAGCGTCATCAACAACTCCAATAGTGCTGCTATCGTAACCATTCTTCGTTTCAGAGTCAAACAAACTTATTGAATGACACGGTAGAGAATTCTAGATGGACGATGACTCAAAGGCCATTTAATCGAAGTCTAAGTCATAGTCCTAGGCTGTTCTAGATTTAATGGTATAGCTTGTTTTCATGTTGATAATGCTAAGTCTACGTTTCTTTCACGTTAACTGGATGTCATGTAACAGACTCGATTGTCATTATCATTGGTGTTCTCCATCACTATTATTCTGTGGAGGTGGACCGGCTTTCTTTGACTTTGAAGGGCCAATGAGGAGTTGCCTTCATGAAAGAAATTGAATGGGGCATTTCTACAACCTCATGATTTATTACCTCATTTAGAGTTGATGAAAGCGTCATTGTGTCCCTTCTTTACTTTTCTATGTAGAAGTTCACTGTTTTTTACTCTTGAAAGGCGTGAAATTTTGGCGGACTTAGGAATTCTAGTTGAATAAAAAATAATTTCCACTCAAACAACAACAGCCACAATGCAGCTTTTTTCCAAGTTAGATATTTACATACATCCTCAGTGTGGCGGGGGTCAAAGTTGCGAAACCTTGTAAACTATGACTTTCGCATGTATACACATTGCCCTTTTGTTCGACATCATTTTTGTCAATTGGAAATTAAGTAGTGGCTGAATGATTTATTCAGAATCTGATCCAGGGTCATTTTCATAATGGATCTTATGGGTCCTTTCACTGGAAAGATTCCATCCAGAAAACGCTCCGACTTGCACTCATCCTGAGAGATCTAGCCACAGGCTCGTTTGAGATCGTTGGAGGCAAATAAGTGAGCCACTTCCATTAAGGATTTCTATTGCAACAAAGGGTGAATAGGAGCAAACTCCTTTTCTTGACACATTTTGGGGATCACTATGTTTTCACATTGTTTATCCTTTTTCTCACCAATTGATGTCTTTCTTCTCATTGATACGTCTTGTGCTCTGATATTCATCAATTTCCTCAAATTCTGGATTACCTATATTGAAAGTGCAGGCATTGTTCTAACCTCTTGCAAGCCTTCCTTGCCCTTGGGATGCAGCTATTTTTAATTCGAAGCCAGAATTGATTGATTGACTCAGTTTCTTTTCAATAATACCGATTTTTTTGAAGGTCAAATCTATGAAAGCACATTTGTTTCTAGTGTAAAATGACCCCCCCCCCCCTCCCTCCGTTTCCAAGGCCATTTTGTGTGTGTTGCGTCAGCATTTTGTAGCAAGGCATCCTCCAAAATTGAAGCGATTAGAAGGTATGTTACAGCCTTGCGGCAAGTTGTACAGGCTCATACTAATAATTGTTGAAATCGAAAAACGATATGCGAAGAAAATAGATCCTTCCTTTCGGATTGTTAGCCAGACGGCTGGTAAATTGTTGACTAAACAATTCACACCACCTGTGTTAATCAGGGTATTCTTCGAAA
>CAAAJI010000089.1:37033-48340 GCA_900642245.1 Fragilaria radians | reverse complement strand
TTTCAACACGTACATCCTCAGATGCCTCAATCACTACATCAAAAACCAGTAATCTTGATTATACAAGACAAATAAGGTTACATTACAAATATTGATATTGACAGATTCTCCTCAAAAATTGTTATGGAAGCCTTTCAGCTTGAAACTGATTTTATCAATGTACTATTCCATGAACACAAACCAAAGGCGTTAACTTTTGTGGAAACAAACAATTTTGAAATGACTAAAGTGCACAGGGAAGTTGTTGACATGGTCTTGCAAAAGATCAATTAAAGCAAGAAAAAGCTATTAAGCATTTTACTCCAGGCCTCATAGATTTTTGAAGAAAAAAGGAGCAAGAGAAATTGCATTACAGCACATTGAGCTTTTTCTCTAAGATCTGGAGAAAATGACACTTGAGGATTCTTTAATTATTATTCGTGACCTGCCAAGAAGTTCATTGAACACCATCAAGCATCAATTACTTCATTTGATTCTAATTGATGGCAATGATACAAACCACTCGAGCACTTCTTTGGCTGCATCCACAACAGGTGACACTGCTTTGCTTTCCAATTCTTGGAACAAATTAGAACACAAATCAGGAATAGAATAAGTATTCTGGCTGAAAATTTTATTCCTTTCAAGCTTTCATGTAGAGAAATTATACATTCTAAAATGCACTTGGATCTGCCAACTTGAAAAAGGGTGTCAATTTGCAAAGCGTCTGTGTCCGTGAAATCATACCGGTTGATTCATTCTTAGCCGTAGGAACTTCAAAAGAAGCATCAACTGAAGAATCCCTCCTACCTTTTGAACCGAGTTTTTAGAAAATCAAAGAGCAAGAAGGTGGAATGGTAGTTTTTCACTTTAGTCTGGCAGAAGGCCATTAGCCCTAACATTGACAACCAGTGTATTACGTATTACAGATGGCTGCATCCCACTCTCTTTCCATGTCACGAACACAATTTTTTGCCGCGAAATTGTGTGTTGGGTACGTTAAAAAATAAATTCAATATGTTGATGTTTATTCCTAACCTGTTGCACTCCCTCCTTCCTCTACCTTTTTAGAGGATATCTCGTCCATACAAGATATTGTGTTAGTGGTTGATAGTTCAACTGACCGGAAATGATAACTCGGAAAATGAGATTTTTGACGATGTAAGCCATAAAGATAAAGGAGGCTTGACTTTGTTGCATTATTGGAGGGTCTCTGGTGTCCACCCTATCAAGAAAATGCGGGCCACTTTCGAAAGAAGACTCAAGACTAAGTCTCCCTGGTGGTCCACCTTTCTCACTCCTGAGAAAAGGGAGTTATTCCATCAATTTCCTGTAGGTGCTTTTGGGCTCCATTCTCGATCCGACATGATTTTTGTGTGGCTTTAAAATGTCTTTTGCCGTGCCAAAATTGGCTATTGAAATTTCCTTTTGTGGCAGGCTGAAGCAGAGCACCCACAGCAAAATGCGCATATGGTCAGTGACAAAACGAACCCGGAAAATAGCTAGGGACTAAAACTACTGCTATTGTATTTGTGGTAGGCTAATTTTTGCCCTAATTGAAAAAAACTTATACCAGCAAAAAATATAAACGATTGTCCACTCATAGGCAAGGGTTTTCTAAAACAAAATTGGAAATGGGGGATCGAGATCTGGAGGTGAAAGAAGGAATATTTCTAAATTCATAAAAGATGTAACAATGAAACAAAACAAGAAGTATAAGATTGTACAAAGTGGGCAAAAAAACGTATACCTGCAAGGGGCCGGAATGCAAATATTCCATGTCAGCATTGAGATGTGGCTTTTGTAAACTTCCATTATCTTGAAAAGATGTACTACCCGGTGCATGGTATCTTGCAAACATCACCGGGGATCACAGTCAGCATTGCCAAATGGTGAATATGGCATGGAGTATGGCAGGCACACAAATGGTTGCAAATAAGAAATTCCAAAATACTGTTGCTGGTGCCCAACATAAAGTTTGCTGGGATCCATCGAATGGTACGGAAATGTGAAGCAGTGGTTATGGGGGAAAAGGCAAAGGCCTCATTCAACATGCTATCAAGAAACATGATTCAATGGAAAATGAAGATGTGAAGGAATCACATGCAGAAATTCCCAGTTTTTTGAGGGCATTGAGAAAGAAATACCCTGAGTCTAGAGTGTGCCTGCACAAATGGATAGCAAAGGCAGATTTCCCCGTTTCTTTCTATCATTTCCATTTTAACATTTTCTGGTAATGATTATGAGAATGCATTGTTACCTGTGTTTGAAATGGATGCTGTCCATATGAAACAGGAAGGAGGTTACAATGGTGTATTGATTCATCTGATTTGAAAAGCTGGCAACTGATGGAGTATTCCGCAAGCACCGGTGCTGGTCCCAAAAAGAAGATTCTTATGTAATTGTAGTAAGAGTGGAATAGATTTGATAAAACAGATATATCTTCAGATTGAGGTCATTAAATGAATGCTCAACGGCAACTTGAGGAAGCTGGAATATTTTTAAACAGTAAAAATTGTTCTTGCCACATTTATCACAATGTTATCCATCAATGTAAGCTTTTGTCATCACAAGCCACAAGGCTTCTGCTGCCACTAATCTACAAGGTTCAAGGTGTCACCAACTTTGACCAATACATGCATGGCTTAGCCAAATTTGCCGCTGCATTTCCAGCTAAAGAAGGAAAAACTTTAATTGATGTCATTTGCTATCTGTTGCAATTGCACTCAACACAGTGGGGCGTTTTTGGAAATTCCCATTATCCAAGGGAGATGAATTGCTCATGCAAATGATATTTGAATCAACTCATGCATATGGCTATGCCAGACTGTTTGGAACAAGGTCTACAAATGGTGCTAAAGGAGAGATGAATGCAGCTCTTAGGAATGGTTCGCGCCCCAAAATACCGCGAGAAAGTATGAAGACCTATAGACGTTTTCCAGGCAATAAATAATATTCTCTAAATTTTCAAGAACACAGATATCAGATTAGAATTTTTCTTGATGTGATGAAGGTATTGATAAACTTGAGACAGAGGGATCTGGAGACATTGACGGATAGCTCTAGGAGATTTAAGACAGCCAGCGATATATCAGTATCTCAAATAGGTGGACCAGTAATCTTGTCAAGATAGGTAGAATCAATGGAAGGGGGAAGGATATGGTAAGGCTGATCAACAAGAAGTCAGGAAATACCAAGAACCAAGAAATTTCTTTTGAACAGTTATCTGGAGAATAGCGACAAAGCAAAATTTGGGTCATTATTAAACAATCTAAGACAACAACAGTCACTCAAGCATGACCAATATTCGACAACCATTGCTTATGCTTGGAATGCGTTAAATAGTGATAAATTTGACAATTTAAGAAGAGTTAAAAAAAAGTAAGGAAAATGATAGCAAAACCAAGAGAGACTATACTTTGGATTTACCTGACTTGTCCTTTGCGCAAATTGAAGGAAAGTGCTATATAGCGATTCCGTCCGAATTCATGCAATGACAAAAAATGTGACACTCTGGATTGACAAAATGTTTGTTAATGGACTTGCATTTTTCACCACAACCTCCAGAAATATAATTCATTGGACTGCTTTGAAGAATCAGCTAAAGTTTGGCAAGACAGAAGGGTTCAAAATTACCAGAATTCATGCAGATAATGAATTGAAGCCGATAATTGATGGATTTGATGAGGATTTCAACATTACAATCAATTCCAGTGCGAAAGAGCATATACCTGAGGCATAGAGGAACAATAGGCTGATAATGGAAAGAGTAAGGGCAACATTTCATCGTTACCATTCAAACAAAGCTAAAATAAATGTTGCAAGTGTTAGATATGAATAGTACAAACAAGCTCAATTTGTTTCCTCTCAAAAGGGGAAAAGTGCTAGATTATGAAGAACATCGTATGATTCCTTTTGGAACGTACGTTCAAGCACATGTGGTAGTTAGGTTTTTATCCAACTTACAACGAGGTCACAAGATAATGAATTTAATGACGGGTCAAGAAATAAGTAGAGGGACAGGTAACAATGATTCCAATGACTCAACATATTATCAAATGTGTGCATAAAATAGCACAGCACAAATGGATGCCAGAACGGATTAAGGTTATTTCAAAAAACAGGAGTGATCCTGCATGATAATTCTTGGATTCCAGGCATGGTGAAATTGGAATGACAAGAAAAATTGAAACGTCAATCATTGAAGTGACGTCACTCAAAACGATGCGGAAAAACCGTAACCCTAGATAGTTACGAATTCGCTACGAAAAAGTCATATATCCAGCGAGCACGAGCGCTATTCAAAAATTGCATAAGTAAATCCAGCGAGCACGAGCTTGCCATAAGTCAGGAAATTTACGTTCACGAAATCAGAGGAAGTATAAAAAATCTTTACCTGCTGATTTACACATGCTCATGGTCTGGCTTCCAAAGCCGCATATATTGGATCTACGGAGTCTTGCACTACTTCGAATCTTACTGGGATTTACTCAGCTCTATGATGTTCATTGTCGGCTCTGCAATGGGAAGTATGATCTAGCTTGGTATACATCGTATCCTGCAAATCGATCCTATGAAACTCATGACATCATCGAGGAATCAAATTATCTTCTTCCATCAATACTTCCAATTATTTTCAAAAGGCGTTCTATAGAAGCAGAAATGATTCATTTTGGTGTGTACACTCTCTTATCACTATGTCTAATTGTTGGATTCAAGGCTCGTTGGATCTTGCCAGTCATGTGGCTAATGTGCTCGGCTCATCAAGCAAAAGCCAACACTTTGGGCGATGGAAGCGATTTGTTGCTTTTACAACTATTGCTCTTTATGAGCTTTTTACCAACCTCAAAAGTCTGGAGTGTAGATGCCTATCTACATAAGAAAAACTCTACAGTCAATGCACATCAAGATTATCAAGTAAAGAGTGTTGCCTGTCTGTGCTTAACACTTCAGATTGTGATGATGTATCTAGGATGCTTCTTCAGTCGAACATTTGATGAATACACTCTTTCTCAGCTCATTCAAGGGGATGTCTCGGATTGGATGTGGCCGGAGTATTCCCTCGTACATTACGCTGCCAACGGGAGTGGAGTACATAAAAGTCTCATTTCAGATATCATTCGCACGACACCCATGTTGAATAAGGTTATGACATTTTCAGGATTTTGCATTGAGACTATTTGCCCGGTTCTTTGCCTTTTATTCAATCAACGATACTCACATTGGGGTGCAATTCCATTAATTCTCCTTCACTTTGGTATTGGACAAATCATAAACATTCCCCAATGGGCGCAACTTGGATGTATCATTCATGTTGTTTGGATTCCAACACATATTTGGGATCGTCTACTTGGAAAATCTCCGTCCATTACGAAGGAGAGAGGGCCAGTTGATTCTCAGCCTCTCGACATCCAACAGGAGATGGGGAATGCATTTTCATGTTTCCTCCTCTACTTGTTAATTGCAACTTGGTGTGCATCTAGAGGCTGGATTCCCAGTGCTTGGGATCCTACTCAGATGGCTCAAAATTATGGCTTCGAAAACTCAAGTTGGGACATGTGGACAGGTGCACCTCGTGAGAGTCCCTTCACTATGATGGTGGGTAAACGCCTCATAGAGAACCCAAACTCAAAGAGTAAATTGACTTGGGAGCAACTTAACCTCTATCGATTCATTAAGACAAGGGAAGAAGTTCCGTTCGAAGGTTTCACTGACGATGTCCTTGATAGATATACGTATCAATATCCAACAACTCGATGGGAAAAGGGTATCGGTGATGAGTGGGAAACTTATCTTCCAGGTTTAGTAAAGTCAATGGGAAAAGCATTATGTAACATGGTTAATGAAGATCTAGTGAAAAAGGGTAGCCGTCCAATATCTTCTATTGATTTCCTTTTACACTATAGAGAGATTCTTCCATCTGGAAGTAAGACAAGATGGTCAGATGACGATTCAGATACTTCCTCGATTCAGCAGATTGTGTGTCCTTTGGTTGCAACCTAATACAACCTAATTACAGCTTGAGCAAAATTTTGATTCAAATGCAATACAGTATCAACAATTATAATGCTTTATGACTGTTCATTCTATTTCTTTCATTCTTTACACGTTTCAGTGATGCCTTGCAACATTTGAACTTATGGTACTTAAGCGTCATGTAAGTTGTATCCTATCCTTACTAAGTTTTATCTAACTATTATGACTTAACATAGGACTCCTCTCAGGATTTAAGAATGCCATTCCACATCTACTCAAGTTTTATGCCAAATCATTAGTCTTCGAAAAAGCAGTTGAATTAATTAATTAATTTAGAGACACATGACAGCAATACAACCAAAATACTTGTTGTTTGACAGATCCATCTTCAAACTTTCTTCCGCTAACCAAACATTCTGACTGTTCATGTTGCAAAATAGGCTACAAAACAGCAATCACATTTTAGACTGCACTAAAAAACAAGAAGTTATAAAATCCTGTTTCAAAGCATGAAAAAAGTATCATTCCAACACTCAAATTCTTGCCATACACTCCGGTCCAAGACAAAACTAATCAATCAAGCTTTGAAATTTTTATAGCCTGAGTAAATACAATTGAGCTTTCTGCCACTACTGAAACAATGTGTTACAAAGGATTCTGCATTATAGAGAATATAACAGTAGGCGATGGAAAGACTATAGAAGTCACCTAGATGGGATTGCTAAAGTGTGTTGATGAACAGGGGATGAGTCATCCTCAAACATCACAATTCAAGAAATTATCTTTCTTCCAGAACTTTGGCCTTAATCTTTTCAGCATCATCTAGGCTCTAAATAATATATTTTGAGTGAAAGTGATGGTTAAATCAATCACTAAACAACGGGACTACAAAATCTAGCTTTTAATCAGGTCATAAGCACAAAGATTAGGTTGGTATCCAGAGTTCGTCGCTTCCTTAGAATATTCAGACCACAGTAAATGTGATGGATTCCTCTAAGATACGTGAGGTATCACTTGTGATTGCTTTCACTATGCTCTCCACTAAAATTGTTTCAAGTTGTGTACACTTTCTTGTTGTGAGTATGCTTTACAAAACTCCTTAAGCACTTCTTTTGTAGTTAATTACAAGAGGAACAATGAATGTGATTTTAGGACTTAGAGACTGAAAAGGCAAAATGCTTGAGAGAAGCATGGGAGGTGATTGTCTGAATTGTTTAGTATCAACAGTCATTATTCTGAATATTCAGAATTTTTAGTGTATTAAGGGTTTAGCTGCAATTGATGTCTCAATTCCAGTTGGTCTTACTGGTTACAGACTTGTAAGGAATAGCAAATTCCTCTAGTCTGCTCAATGCAATTTCAGTGAAATTGAATATTCCGAGAAGTAATAAGGATAATTCACGACAGGGTCAGCATATATCAATAAACCTCGATTCCTTAGTGTATTGATGTAGGGGCGAGCCAATCTGGGCATTTTTAACAGGACAAGCAAAAGAAGAGGAAGAAATTGGCACTAACCGCGTAAGTTTAATGATTTTAATAATGCATTTAATGCCTGGGTTGTTTCTTTTACGAAGAACACCATATCGCTTCTTTTGACACATGTTAAAGTGAAGGAATCAGCCAGTACGGAATGCTGATAAATTCATTACCAGCCGTAGCTAGTGGTCTAGGGGCGGTTCAATTCCGTTATACGGTACTATTTTTGACCGACGCATACTCATGGCATCCAGGTCAATCCATTCAGATTTTCAAGTGTAAATACCATGACGATTCGTTGACATATACTGAGTGCAAAAATATTCAGTACGCATTTTACCTTCAACATGAAACAGCATTCACTGCAACCAACCCAAATCGTCAACACTTCTGGTTTGATTGAGGAGGATGGTTTAGAGAAACTTACATCCTCAGATGCCTCAATTGCTACAATAAAACCAGTAAAGTTGATTTCACAAGACAAATACAGGTAACGTTACAAATATTGACTTTGACAGATTGTCATCGAAAATTGTCATGGAAGCCTTCCAGTTTGAAACTGACGTTGAAACTGACGTTGAAACTGATTTTGAACCTTACTTTTGCCAATGTACTCTTTCAGGAACACAAACCAAAGGCGGTGACTTTTGAGGAAACAAATGATTTTGAAATGATTGAAGCGCACAGGGAAGTCATTGACATGGTCTTGCAAGCAATCAATAAAAGCAGGAAAAACTACTAAGCACTTTACTCCAGTGCCTCATAGAATTTCAAAGAAACAAAGGAGCAAGAGAAATGGCTTTACAACAAATTGAGAATTAACTCTCAGATCTGGAGAAAATGATGCTTGATGAGTTTTTAGTTATTATTTGTGGTCTGCCAAGAAGTTAATTGAGAACTATCAAGCAAGAATTAATTCATTTGATTCAGACTGGTGGCAATGATACTGATGACTCAAGCACTTCTTCAGCTGCATCCACCAGGACAGGTGACACTGATTTGCTTTCCAACACTTTTTTGGCTGCATCCACAAGGACAGGTAACACTGCTGCCAATTTTTCCAACATTACAGTTGACTCTGCTTCACTTTCCAATTCTTGGAACAAAGTAGAATAAAACAGGTATAGAATAAGTACTATAATGAAAAATCTAGCTTTCATGTAGAGAAATTATATATTCTATCAAATTTTTCACATACAACATCTCTTGGATACAATGAGTGGCCGCAACTAATTTAGCTTCTGTCATGGACAAAGCCACTGCCTCCTGCATTCTGCTTTTCATAGCAACTGGTGCGCCATTTAAGAAACCACAATACCCTGTAACACTTTGTATTGTGTTTTTCCATTTTATGCATAATCCGAATCGGAGTATCCACTGATGACCAATTCAGTTTCATTGATCCATTTTCCTTTAGGTTCCAATATATATGTCCCAACAACTTTTTACTTACACAGTAATTCATGAATCGGTTCAATGCCTCCATGTGAGACACCTAACCCCAAACCCCTAAAAATCTAGACAATTTACTATGTCATTGATGTCAGGGCTTGACCACCTTGCAACCTTCAAACATTTTCCTACACTCGCTTCATACATTTGTTTCTATTTGCCTTTGAACTCATTGCAGATATCCTCCAGCTTGCAACACAGCTCCTTGAACTGCTGGAGTTATGATCTCTTTTTTTCCTGCACAAAACTCATAAAGCAAACTTCTGATTAGAACGGTTGCACAAATTGTACAATGTTTTTCCTTGTTCATGGTCATCTTGCACCCTAGATACATGCCGGTGAAGCCTACGTTGAAACATGCAAAATATATCTTCATTTCATCCGCTGAAATGATGACATCATCTATTCTACCCATGAATAAACATTCATCAACCCATGATAAGCACAGCACTAAGCGGTTTTCAATTTTGTTATGATGCCATTATTGCTTCTTGCAAAATCCATGGCCTTCGGCGCCTTTAGACATTCACTCCAGAACACTCGTGCAGATTGCTTGAGTCCTTAGATGGTACTGTTCAACTTCAATACTTTTTTATTTTCATAGTATTTTTCAAATCCATCTGGAATCTCTAAATTTAGATGTTAATTTTCTGCAAAACTGCCATTTAAGATGCACCTTGTACATCAATTGTCGTATCATTTATAGCAGAAGCTGCTGTACTGGATCCGTCGCAATGTACATTCTTGATCTGATTGTATCCTCTGGCATTTACTTGGGCTCTGTACATACCATTTGCCTTCTGTTTCATGGCCCAAGTACTGGTTAGTATCTTAGCTGCAGTCCATACGCCATGTTTGATCACTCTGACATATTCTTTGTCAATAGCGTTCATCCATTTTTCTTTATCTGACTTCATTGCCTGCCTGAAGTTTTTCACTTGCAATTCGAGTGTATTGTTGATACCCTCTCCAAGGCCTGCACCTTTGAGCAAGACTTCTTCCATGTCTAATCCAGTGGCAATGTTGTTTGATTTACATTTTTCCGGCAATCAAATAAATTGACCTGATCTTGTGGCTGTTGTTGCAGTATTCTGGTCATTTCTAACCTTTGTCTCATGTATTACTGTTTCATTGTCACGGACTCTTCTTCCCTGCTGTAGTTACGTTCCGTGTTGTTGTCACTGTCATGTATTGCATCATTATGGGCGGTGTCAATTGTATTATTTTGAAGGCATTCAACAAAGCAGTGGTGAAGCTTAAGATTGCAAGATCATTCTACCTCTCTACAGTCTTCTGCTTTACACCAGTTTCTGTGTCTTTGTTTATTTGTGAAGTTGATGAAATTGATAACATTGGATCAGGATAAATGTTGATGGCCTTTCCAAATACCGACAGCATTGCAAATGCTCAAAACTTGGTCCATTGAAGGTGGGAATACTTTCCCTAATTTATACGAATCATTTCCTTGCTCATCTTTTAGTTACCCTTAAACTTATTAAACGCTAGGTTTCCAACATCACAAAAAAGGATCTCTCTATGTTACTTCAAAGTATGCTAGAAATCTCTAGAGTCTTATGTAAATTGATAGACCAGGAATTATCCACAATTGATGGAGAAAGAAGGAACGTTCCAGACTGGTGTAAAAAATTTGCAGCATATGCAAAAACGGCAAAAATCAAAGTCATTCTTGATGAAGAGCGGCATCCAAACTTATTGAAAAAGGAGGTGAACGTATTTGAATTGGAAGATGAGAGTAGTTAATTGGCAAGTATCTTGGTAAGAAAAATGAGTCACTTTTGTCACACAGAAGGCAATGGATATAATTTATATCTTCCAAGAAAAAGTTTGTCATAGTGTAGGTACACATTTGCATTACACCCTCATTTTAACTAAATGAAGAGAAATTAAAGGCTTAATAATGCAATGAAGCGCCACATCAACTTGTGTATGCTTGCTTGCGGCTTATTTTGTTATGTTTTTCTGAATATGATAGATCACTTGTTTGTTTGAGACATTTTTGCACCCCTTAATGAAATACGATCCATAGTCGCGAGACGTCATTGAAACATGTAATGATTAAAAGAAATAGAATGAACTTTCCCCAAGCTGTAATTAGGTTGTATAGATATTGGAAGGCTCCCCTTCTTTGCTATATTTTCATTAATCATTTGACATTTCCAATTGACAGTACTATATCTGGAAGATACATTTTCCACTGATCAACGATACACTTTTCCCATATAGCGTTCCATGAAACTCCCACCCTAAGTTCGTGCAACCTCTATTTTCTGACTTGAATAACCCGAGCGGGCGTGGGCTTCTGAAACTGTCATTTTTGTCTCCTTCAACGATTCTTGAGGTTGATTGGAACTTACCGCGGCCATCTCTTCATCTGGATCAATCTTAACTGCATAGAGGGCC
>CAAAJI010000088.1:155449-192420 GCA_900642245.1 Fragilaria radians | reverse complement strand
GAGCAATTTAGTGCTCCAGATTGGCAGCAGGGTATGGTGGTTGCAAGTATTCACATCTTTGAAGCATTAAATGAAGAATCAACATCCTTTTTCAAGCATTGATAGAATTTTGTGAGAATAAGGCATGCAATATAGTTTAGATCCAGAGAAATTCATTCTCAAGACATAATGCTCGAAATTACTTGCGAAAGAGTTAATGAAAAAGCGCTTTGGAACTTGAAGAACATTGCCATGATTGGCAACAAGACAGAAGATATAAAAAGAAAGGAAAAGAATGGACAAAAGCATAATCTGGATCAGCTGCCATACAATTATAATTTGTAAATGGATAGAGTCAACTAAGAACGAACGCCTTGGAAATTATTGATGATTCCAAAGTCCCGTGTTACACATGGCCTAACAATGAAAGCTTCAATTACTTTGTAGGACTATCACATTTCTTATCCTCTTTCTGTTTCCATTCAGATTTCCGAAAATTAAAAGCCTGTTGTGCCGAAAAATAACAGTACCTTTGAGAAAAAAATTCGTTGAGAAAAATTCTTTTCAATTTCTAGATTTTCTGCGTTGTGTTTGAAATGTATCACCTAATAGTTTAATTTTATAGGCCTTTTAAGACTTTGCTGCAATCAACCATCCTAAAACAATTAAGCCCCTATTACAATCTAACATACGAGAAAATTAACTACGGGTATTTTTCGTATCTTGGTCATCTTGCTCAGAAGTGTACAGTATTACCTTATACCATGAATTTTCTTTCGTCACATGACTTTGAATTCGCGGTGTCTTGAAATCTTAGGAATTTCGTTTAGCTACATTTTGTCACACACGTGACGGAGGGGTTAAGATAGAAGATTTGACCGTCTTTTCCCTATAAGTTTTCTCTGTCGAAACGAAACGTCATACTTGAGTGCTGATGAATTCCAAGGCTGCAAGTAATTACGTTAAGTACAAACATTACTCTGTCATAGCAATTTCAAGTCATTACTAACGTTGGCATTCGAATTTGAGTTTAAAACCCTACTATGTCTTTGTAATACTTGTATCTCTCCTCCACCATTAACCTAATTCCCGATCACTCTGACAAGTTGTTTCCATAACTAGCGGTAGACCATTTTGAAAGGATTACTGATATCCTCCAATCGAAAACGTGTCTCTGTAAAACTTCATGATGATGCTAAATGCCTCGCATTCTTCTACCGAACGCACTTTGCTTTCCACCCCGACCACTTCTTCACCTCATTCTTCGGAACTGTTAGGAACGCCAAATTGTATGAGTGATGGCTCCTCCTCACATAAGTTACCTACGAAGAGACATGATGAGGTATTAGAGAATCAGAAACATCGAGGGGAAGGTGATGACGTAACCCGCCCCAAATTTATGGAAAGAGATCAGTTTTTGGCTCGTCAAGTCTCAGATAAATTTTGTATAATGAATCTCTTGGACCCCAGCGCATTTTACTCCAAGGATTCAACGCGTGAATTACAGCTTCATGATGCTACGGTTAGACTTGTAGAAGAGAATACCAATAAGCTTCCCAGCCTGTTAGAGGAACACTCTGAAGACAAGGCCAAAGAATCAAGAAATGAAATCACCAAATCATCAGCTTCAGCTTTGAAATCGAGCGATAATTACGAAGTAAAGATCGATAAAATAAAGCTTGGAAAGAAAGTTGATTCGACGAAAAAGAAAAGAACAAGCAAAAAAGTTGCAAACGATCACGCAATTTCAAAAGATTCAAACCTTGATATGGAAAATAGAATAAAGAAAGATAAGAAGGAAAAGAAAAGCAAAAAATCTGATAAGAAGGAGGAAAGTAAGAAAGGAAAGAAAGAGAAGAAGAAGAAGAAGGAGAAGGCGGAGAGACGGGACAGTAAAATGTCAATGTCTTCGGCATCCGATCAAAGCAGCTCAGGCGGCTTTCGGTCTTCGTTTACGATTCCGCAAGAATTATTGGGTCATTTGGCTGAGGACGAAATGAGTATGGAGTCGTCATTCCTCGAGACATCATTGCCGTTGAAAAGTAAGACTGAGATTGGAATCAACATCGAAAAGTCGTCGATTCAAGGACCAAAATTTAGTGAGAGTCAACATTCATTGACTCTGCCTCTTGCGCCATTGAGAGCTAGTGACAAATTGATCTCTAAACCATATGAAGATGTAAGCTCTAGTAAGGCTGTTATGCCACATGGATTCATGAATGCACAAGACTTGTCAGAACACAATAGTGAAGCTGCCCCTGATTTATGGCTATCCAGAGCTGAAGACGGTTCAAGCTATTCCTCCACCGCATTCGTAAAGGTGAAGAGAACCAAGCTCAAAGCATCCGAGTTCGAGAACAGCGAGTCAAATGATTTCTGGGATGATGCCTTTGATAATGATGCTGCTGACAGTAATGCTTGGGACACAAGCGTTCCTGATCTTTTCCCGCAACAAACTGAAAAGCAGAGCAAAAGCCAGATGCCAGAAGATATCGGATCCAGCTTAAGCTTTCAAGCCAACGCACAATCTATTTTCAGCCAGCGATATCGGAACGAACAGATGCCTAGAGATTTTTCCATCGAAGATTCAAGAAACAAAACTCTCAGTGAGATGATGGGCTCCAAATTAAAATCTCCTCACGCGTCGCCTCGTATATCAAGGAATCGAGAAGGACCGAAGGTAAAAAGGAATTCAATAACTTCGGAGAGCAGTGCCTCTATGACGTCTTCGATGCATTCCACTGGGCAGAGAGCATCTTGCTCTCTGTCAATTGCATCATACGCCTCTAATAGCACGGATGTGTCAAGGTCGATGGCTGAGAGTTCATCATCATTTTCTGCAGCACCGAAAATATCTAGAAAACAAGACAAAAGATTCAACTCATCAATAACAACATTTGATTCTAGTAGCATTACCGGAACTGTAAAATCAGGTATTGAGAGTTCGGCTTCATCCAACTCTGGATTGAAACAGCCATACTCTGTTCCATTAAAAGGAAATGAGTCATCTTCAATCTCTAGTTCAGTGGGATATCAGGAGCAAATTCAAGGTAAACACAGCATCTTATCTGTTACTGGAAACCGTTCGCAACCAACATCACAGAAAAACTCCAAAAAAATCGTCAGAGGCATACTCAAAAATCCAACGAAAGCAAGTAATGATGATAGTTTCAGTGAATCTCAAAATTCTTCCCTTTCTCCGCTACCTTCAAGTTCAAATTCAGGGCTACTTAAGCTGGCAAAAGAGAAATACCTGAACAGAAAAAAGCATGCCGCATTTTAAGCCATTATGAATGCCCAACGAATACACGGGCATCTTGGCCTTTGTAACTTTTTTCCGAAGTGAAAACGGTAGAAGATTCATAACACCCTATTTACTTTTAGCGCAGTTGCCCAAAATCACTTCGACTATTTTTTTGTCATCAAATACCTTTGACTAAGAATTCCGAATCATCAGCATCCTATATGTTTCAAAATCACATCTTTCATCACCTTTGTTAATCTCATTTATTCATGAAAGGTTTCGGACTTGATTTTTAAAGCAATCATAAAACATTGTTTGTACCAAAATATGCATTAGGTCATTCCTGCTCCTTAACTTCCACATTCGAGCTGAAAATATATGTCATTTTAACACAAGCTTGGATAGTTTGGATAATGTAAATGTTGTTAGAATAACTTTGTGTTTGGCGAAGAAAATTAGTCCCTGACGAGAACATCAAATGATGGCACCAAGTTTCATAAGGGATATCCACTGTGTGACTACACATTCCGATTATATACAGCAATAACCGCAGAATGATAATCTCGCCTCATGTTGCTAGCCCATCGCGAAGCAAAAAATAGAGCTGTTACAATTTTTTCTGAGTATTTTTCCTAATTTTAGAGTTTAGAGCTTTTATGTGGGTGTACAGAAGGTTGCGAAAAAGAGATAAGCCATTATACTAACGTGAGTTAACTGGTTTCATAAAGCTATTTATTTTCATATTTCCAATTGAAAAATAATTGTCTAAGCTGCAAAATTAAGCGTCTAAACTGAAACTAATGCTTCTGATTGCCGCCTTCTTGGGTAGTTTAAGGAAAGTTAATCACTTGAAGTTTCTAAGAAAAACTCCAAGTGAACCATTATGATAATAATGGCAGTGAAAAGGTTTTTCCAATTAAAAAATGAAGTATCTGATACTTTTACTAGATGTTTAACTACGATGAGCCGACGGATATTCACCCTCCTCTGTGAAATCATTCTTATGCGTAATTTGTCCCTGGGTATAGGCCAAAACGAGTCGGTCCGGAGAACTTTCAATTAAAGATATTGGTCTCCAATTCTTTCAAAGGGAATCTTAGTTGGTTTTCTTGATTGAGGAACCTTTGAATTAATTATACTCCGATTGTCGATTGTCGATCGTCGATTGTCGATTTCGATTTCCCCTAGACCAAACTGCAAATGATACCACTATCAAGCCTTATGGATAGGGCATTTGCTATATTAATGCACAAGAACATAACAAAATCTGTCAAAAATTTCCGAAAAAGTATTCATCCAGAGCATAGGACATTGGACAAGTCCATATTGTGCCCTAAGAAGCTTAACAACTAAATCTCCAAGCTCAATTTCTTATTCTTTTGACTTGATTTTACATAGAGCCCAAGGAATGTCATTGCATATGTCCTAGCCGACCTCTGCACTAAGAAAGCAGCTTCATAATTAATCAGCGTGACTACCAAATGAGACTGCCTGTTTGCATAATGTGAGGGAAGAACAATGACTATTCAGATTGTGGTATCTGTTGCCAAGGGAGAAAAAGAGTCATGAAAATGAGGACATACTCTCTTCTCATTATCTTGGATTATACAGCTTGCCTTCTTGGTCCCATCTGATTCGGAGTGCGCTCATCTTTAGGTACGCTTAACCTCAGACAGGTTTTCCAGCATTGTCAAGAAACAATATTTTGAAGTTCCGGGTAATAGGCTTTAAGCCGTCTTATTTCCCGTATCTTCATCATATTTTAATTTTTTAGCCGCCTCTTTAGGACATGATTCACATGAGTATTGAACCTAAATTCGTCTGGTAGATGATTTGCATGGACTATGTCTTCAATTACAGTGTAAATTATGACGTGCAAGTTTCTTTATGTCATCTTGTGTTTGATGGGTGCATCATCTTTACCATCTTAATGAGAGGCAGTTTGTAATGGATTGATTGTAGAAGTGAAGGCGAAAAAGTAATGTGAAGAAGTGTTTAAATGATTAAGAAAGGGAGCCGTCTTCATTAAGAGGCTGGTCGATTGCATCAATTTCTAGAATTATTGAAGATTTCTCTAGGGCTTGCAGTTGTTCAAAACGATTTAAACCTTCTACGCTGACAATCCTTCAATATTCCTCTAGCCATTTTGTAACATCGCAAGTTAATGTGGCATTATTGGTCTTAGCATCACAAGATCTAAAGGAATCAGGGACATGTTTCTCTGCATAGCCAAGGAAGACGACATACGTTTTGGCCTTGGAAGTTAGTAGTGCAAGCAACTCTTCGTATAGTCTGAAAATAGAAGGTGATTCTTCTTTTATTGTAAACTATTTCTGAAGTGAATTGGCGAGTAGTCTAGTTATCTAGCCATAGCTATAGTTGTTACTTTTCAAGAGCTCGTACGCCGCCGATACGTCTAAAATTACCTATTCGATTGTAGGAAAATGACAGTAACAAGTGCTTGAGTAAGCACTAGATTGCCAATTAGCGATAACAACCCAAGAATAGAACTATCCGACTAATTCATATAATCAATTACAATTGTTGTAGCAGCACTTTCCCTTTTTCACTTTCTTGGATTCCATCTTCTCACGATCCTACTATGCCACTGAAAGTTTCAGACTAATTGTTGAAGTGCTCAAAGTAGGTTTTGGAAAGTCATGTGCCTCTGGTGATGGTATTCTTGATCATTAGAGACGTTCAATTGCATTACCCTTGGTGGATGGGGTCTCTGTCTCACCACATCAGAACACTAGCAAGACGTCAAAGAATAGGCAGTCCTTGTGTTTTCAGGTAGGAGAGTTTACGCTTCACGAATTCTCCAACACGATTCTACCAAATTTGCATTCGTTTTAGCGTTTTTAGGAGGGTACACTTGATTTCAATTAAAAATCTTGCATTTATTGCAGATTCACATTTGCTATTCTTTTTGTATTGATCTTCCTGTTTTGCATCTGAGTAGCCGTTTAAATACCCTTTCTGATTCTTGACTTGTGTGCGCAAAGCTACCATATCTGCATATGACGTTCTCTCTGTGAATTTGCCGAGCACATTAAATGAGGTAAATAGCCGAGTCTGTACGAAATTCTACAGACTGATCTAAATAAACTTGATCATGATGCAAACTTAGTCAGAAAAGACTCCAATCGTTTACGACTAGAAAACAAGAGCTTTTTCATAATTTCCTTAAAATAGGACATACTTTTCATTTGTGTCTATTCAACATAGAGCAGTTTCATCTTGCTTACGCTTACCTGGGCCCTCATGATTGCGCCCGTGAGGAAGCAATGTATTGAACCTATAATTGGGATAGGCAAAGTTAGATGACTTCAAATTCCAGTAATATTACTTTTCATGATCATCTAGTTGCCGTTTGTTTACCATCCATCAGTTAAGTTTATTCATCTCCAAACTCTCAGTCTGTCCCATACCTTTTTAGTCATGAGTTTGAGAATTCACAAATAAATCTAATGCTTATCTTTCTTTGAATTGAAGACTATGCCATTTTAATTTGTACGCTAAGGAATGTCAGCCTTCAAACTCCATCCTATACAGAAATGTGTATTGTGTATGTATTATATCTTCATTGTTTAAATAACTAGCTATTTTTTGTATTGTGTTACTAAAAAGCTTTGCTCTGTGGGCATTGTTCTTTACTTCATTTATGGACAAGATTATTTTTTTCGTATTCTATCTTCAACATATTTGTCCCAGAAACGCTTGATTACTGTTTCCATTGTCTAGCAAAATGAAAGAACTTTAATAATTTAGATTTAGTTTTAAAAATCCAGATCATTTTTTTCACTTGATTTGCATGTGGTACTTTAATGAAATAGTTTAGTATCCTTCCAAAAAAATATGGAAAGTAATTCCGGTTCCCATCCACCGATTTCATTTAAACTTCCTGAATCCTTCGATAATACCAAAAAATTCAGAGGTATGTCAACTTCACCTCAATTCAATCAAAGCCTTGGTGTTTCTATTAAAGTTTCATCTGAACTAAAAGATTCATTGCGATCAAGTTCGATAGGAAACATTCGACAGACAAGAGACTCTGTTTGTTTGACAACTTTATCGCGACGGAGAAAACATGATATTTCTTCGGAAGGCGTAAAAGCTAAAGAAAAGAGCATTGAAAGCAATCATGAAATGAGTGAGGATAAAGATCGCATACTGGAAGTCTTAACTCCAAAGGAAACCTTGGATGATGAAACAGCTGAAGTTGAATATTTTGGTGGTGATCTTTTGGACTCTCCTCCACCTAGCTTGCCCATAATTGTCGTAAATCTTGAGAACCTTTGTGGATATGTTCCCACATCAAAGGATGAGCTTGATGCAGTCATAGAACAAGTAGAATCAGTTTTGAATGAAGATGAATTCGATAGACGAGTAGGAGAGCTGTTTGAAATGAGCGTCGTACATCATGCTGAGAATTCTGCAAATACTTCCAATTCTTACAAGGAAATTGTTGTTCATTATCCTGAAATTCTGTGTCATTCGGATGGAAGAGTTCTATCCACACCTTGCTTATGGAAAAAATTCTTTCGCAAACACAGTATCCCAGTTTTGAACAAATTAATTGCTCATCTAAAGGAATGCAATCGTTCCTTGATATGGAAGAGCGATATGTACGATGCAATTTTGGATTTAGCAAAACGAGAGAGCGATGTCATGCGTCAGACTAAGTTGTGGAAATGGCGCGTTGAAGAACGAAAAATTCGTCTTGATAAACTATACCAAGTACGAGAAACGTTTGATCATCGTCTTGAAAACGCGCGTATCAAGCTTGAGCAGCTCGAAGACGAGCGAGAACAAATGATTGCACAGCATGGAGGTCTTAAACTTCAGGCTCTTGATCTTTCAAGCAATATTTTTTCAGATAGTGGTCCTTTGCAAAAATGTGATCTCACAATTGAATCTGACACAGAAGAAGCGATAGAGACTAGCATGAATGATTCCGCATTGGATACTGCCTGCAGGAAAATAATTGAAGTTGATGAAAGTTCAATTGAAGATGAAGAGATAAACATGAATCCGCATGAAGACCAAGCAGATGCAATTTTGACTGAACACTCAAATTCAAAATCGGGTAAGAGCAAAAAGAAGAAACACGGAAAAAATCTGGTACTTGTAGCAAAGCTAGAACAGGAAAAGAAAATGCTAGAAGACGCTTGGAAAGAAGAAAATGAATTACTTGAAAAGTTCACCTCAGACGAAATGAAAAGGACACAAGCATTAGTGCAATCACTTCAATTGAGAATGCAGCAGGTCGATGACCTTTTAGAATCCTTGCAAGACGAAGAATGGGCGGATGAGGAAGACGGCATTGCATCCCAAGTTCATCATCCCGAGAACGACTTAGGAGATGAAATATCCCTTCTGGATCAAATTCTAGCCATGATTCTAGGATCGCTTCGACCTCTGTCAAAGGAGGACTGCACGAAAGTTGATCCTGAGTCACATTTTTCATTCCTCCGAAAGGAGCATGAGGACATTTTAGTTGCATGGAAAAACTATTTTGGTCGTCTACCGTATGGAACAAAACGAACCGAGCGTGTTGCCAAAGTGGAATTGGGTTCCGTAGTCAACCAAGACGTACATGACGAACAAGTATCAAGTCTACGAAGTAAGCTCGGGATATTGGACAATGATGGTGATTGGGATCACGATTCAGATGAAAGCAGCGTCTCATCTAAACCAGCAATTCACGAAAACATCAATGCAAGCGTTCAACACAGAATAAATGCAGCTCCTAAAGTACAAGGCCTACGACCAGGGAGTAGATTATTACCATGAAAGGGTGATATTCAACTTGTGTAATGCTGTGCTTATGTATGAATTAAAGGTTGAAAAATGTAAGCTCTTGCTTGAAAGCATCAAAACTTTCCGTTGAAATATCATCTACTGCAGGAGGGTACATAAGAATATGATTGAACTTTTTTCATCTTTGTTTGTAACTACAATAGTTCTAAGAAAAATCTTAATTTTGTTACTGATTATTTACAATTTTGTACATCTAGGCACTTATCAAAATGAATTTATAACTCAATGATCATTATTTTTAGTATTATTTTTGTTACTAGGCCAACTTTGATATTAGTCTTCAAGTTCTTCTTGTGTCTGGTTAGTACCGTGATTTGTGACAATGTCTAACTATTTCTTTTGTGCATCATGTCCCATCATTGCCGGGATTAAACGGAATCGCTGAGGGCCTCTTGGTAAGGCTAGTGTCTTCACAATATTGTCAAATGTGCTAAAAAACTCCCCAAAATTTCTTCGATTTCTGACAAATTTAACTTTTTTTACTTGTGGGAGATCTTCTGAGAATGAGGATCACTGGGATCAAGAGGTATGTCATTGGTGACATATTTGTCCTTTCGTTTTGAGGACTCTGGATCATCTTTTTTGGGAAAAATAGAGAATGGACAATTGCAGAACTCATAATGATAAGGAAACAAAAGGTCTGGATGAGTATCCATTTTGGAACAAAATGATAGTCAAATATCCATTCAAAATGAGTACACTTTTATTAACTTAGAAATGGCATTCTGGAGACTGGCATGGAATCCTTGCTCCAAATAAGAATAGCATCCACATATGTAGCTAAATATTCATAGTGTGATCATCCATAAGACTGTATCATGCTTAGTCTTCTTAAATCATAATCTGAGTAATGTCATGAAAATCTGCGCCGTATAATGACTTATCAATAATTAGTGTCTTTCCACATAATGTTGTACCAAATTCTGGCCCAGCAGTGATGTAAGCCTTCTCCTGGGTTTTTCCATACAAAAGGCATTTCCAATGACACGTGCACAGCAAGAGAATCCATACAATTCTCCTAAGAAAAATCAATCTTATGGTAACTATTCGTACAAAGCCTGAATAGATATGTTCTTTGTCATTGACCATCCACCTACCACTTGCAGCCAGTCTTGCTTTATGCCTTAGGTCATATTTGACATCAAATACTACATGATATGGAATCTTTTGTTACCCCTTAGGTATGTCCTCCTCTGAATCAAGTACTATGCATGTCTCATAATCAGTAAATTGCTTAAGCTGTGTCTCAGTAGCCTCTTCCTAAAGATTATTAAGGATTTTCTCATCTGAGTTGATAGCATTCTTGATTTCCAAATATATATTTGATACCTGTTTGACTTGTTGAAGCTTTATGTATCCTAGCAATCTCCATAGTTGTTTTGGTCTTGCAATACCAAATAGGATGAAAAAAATGCATCCTATTTAGAAGTTTTTGGTTCCTTGCAAATGCGATTACCGGTGTAGGGTTGCTAAGACTTACTGCAAAGAAATTCACCCATGACTGTGAATTATTAATATCATTCCATACTATGCACTATTGATTTGTCATTGCGTTCACACCTATTTCTTCACAATACTTGAGCATCTTGTACATTTCCATGACCTATCCTTTTCATCCACTGACATGTCCATTATATGCAGGTGATGCAAACAATCTAATTCAGTTTTGGAATTAGATCCTATCAAGGATATATTTGACACGCAGTAGCTCCTAAATGAAGATCTATATTTTAAAAGTCCTTATGTTTTTCAAACATAAATATATTATACTGTGGGAAGAAGATTTCTTGACCACTTATGTAACAGATGGCTTGTAGCTCTGAGCTAGTAGCTTCATGCGGTAGTCTTCAAGTTCAGTTAACCAGACTTCTTTGTCTTGTCCTTTCTTTAAAGCACACTGATGTAATAGCCTCTAAATTTCAGCTGAAGAGGGTGCAGATAAGGGCTCAAACTTGTTCTTCAATCTATCCCATGCAAGGAACGCATTACTATCAATATGATCCTTATTTTTGCAACCTTTCACTAGGTTAGGTGCTTAGATTGGTCATTCTTGTAAGATGATGAGCAGCATAACTTGAATCACAAAGAAACGAATGAAGTGACAACTCCTTGAATAAATACATGGATCTTATTATTGATTAAATAGAGGGAACATATATGTACCCATGTTTAAACTTGTTGGCAAGTTGGTAAAAGGAAGAAGGGGAAGAAAAGCAAGAAGAAAGTACTCTTAAAAGAGTTGGAATTACTAGAAATTAAATCTCTCACAAATTTTTCTTGGAGTGATAAAATGGTTTGAAGATAAAATTAAGCAATAAAATATTATCTTGTGGAAATTGTGAGAGTAATAAATTACTTTTCTAGAGCAAACTCATCTTTTCTTGGAGATCTTTCTATCGCTTGAATTACCGTTCCAAGACATCTTTCCAACCGTTAAGATGTGCCAAAGATATTCTAATATATACCTTTAGTTCGCAAACATGGCAAGGATTTAATTTCCAATGTTCTTGTAGAACAAATGCTTGCAAGGATCAAACGAAAAAATGGCAACGAAAGATAAATCTAACGGAAAACTAGATGTATACCATCAGTTAGTAAAATATCTATCAAAATCAGGACTTTAACCCAAGGTGACTTTCATCAAGAAAAGTACATAACCTGTTCACTTGCTACGGTTACAGTTAAAGTATATAAATAGTCAGAATATCGTACAACTCCCCTAATATCTGAAGGTACATCTTGTAATATCTTCATCTTCTTTAAACATGAATATCAATCAAATCTTATTCGGTAATTATTTTTTAAACCTATATCCTAAAATTTCCAAAATATCCTAAATATCTTTCACTTTCTGAATCTCTGGTACCCGAAATAACCACGTCTTGATTAATTGGTGGAATTAATTCTTACTTAAGGGCTCCGTCAGAATGTCACTGCCATTCTCCTCACTCTCTATATACGGAAACCTCATTACTTTCGCGGCAATGGCCTCGCGTGCACTATGGTAGGATATTGCGTTATGCTTCTTCTTCAAGACACTTGAAGGAACTGATGTATTCAAAACCACAAACATATTATCTCTTAACAGCAATGTCGGTCCTTCTAAATCCACACCTAATGACCTAAGCATGAAACTTGCTTCCAGTATGAGTTCTGTTGCAATTCTTGCTACTGCTAACTCTGGACCGTAAATTGAAGTCTTGATTAGACCTTTGACATTTAGGAACCCATCTAATATGTGTATTGTTCAACATGGCTAAGATGCCTGTGATAGATCTTCTAGTCACTAAATCATGTGCACGGTCAGCATCTACATAATAAGTCATCTGGACTTTTGGTCCCTTTGACACAGGAAGGTCATTCAATAGCTCTTCTACAGCGTCTGGGTAGAAATCTTTCCAATTAGGATGGTCTTCAACAGGATTTTCTGAGTGACTTGGGTACGACGTATCAATTATAACTCTCCCCTTTGGAAAAGTCTTTAGGTAAGCCATACTCCTTTTAGCTGCGTTCAAATGCCCTTGCCTTGGTTCCATATTGAATCTGCTCATTTCTGACGTAGCATGAGCTATATCAAACCTTCTTAAAACAATTATTCAAGTGCAACAACCTATTATGGACCTATACCTAGCCAAGTCTTCATCCGTGCAAAATGGTGTGTCATCTATTTCAGGATGGTATGCTTCACTCATAGGTTGCTACCGCTTACCACTTACCATTAGTAGATTTAGACTGATTTAGATTCTTATAATTTTCAGGAATCCCAATGTTCATCAATAAGTTGGTCATTTCTTGAGCCTTGATGACGTCCATGGGATCTTTACTCCAAGTAAGAATATCATCCACATGAGTGGCTAAATACTCATCGTGCGACGTGTTATTTTGCATCCAAATATCATGGTCATGCTTTGTTTTCATAAATCCTAAACGTAGCAATGACTCTGCTAAATTCATGAAACCTGGCAGCTGAAGCCTTTAAACCGTGTAAGCATTTGTTATTGATTAGGTTCTTCCCACATAGTGTGTTACCAAACTCTGGACCAGCTGTTATGTAAACCTTCTCCTTTGTTTTTCCGTATAAGAATGCATTTCCAATGTCACATGCACAGCATGACAATCCGTTGAGTTCTCCCAGGAAAAACCCAATTCTGATAGTAACCATATGTACAACACCTGAACAAATGTCTTCCTTGTCATTGACCGTCCAATTACGACCCGCAACCAGTCTTACTTTATGTCTTAAATCATTTTTGACATCAAATACTATATGATATAGAATCTTCTGATATCCTTTGAGAATGCCCCCCCCCCCCCCCTGAATCTAGAACAATAAATGTCTCACAGTAAGTAAGCTGCTTACGCTCTGTTTCAATTGCTTCTTGCCATAGGCTATTTCATTCTTCCTGTCTAAGCTTATGGCATTCTTGATGTCTCTTGGGACTTGAATTCCAAACTTGTATTTTACAGTTGTTGGGCTTGATGAGACATTATGCATCTTGATGATGTTCACTGGTAGTTTAACCTTACAGTACGGAATTAGATTGCAAAAAAGACTTTTGTCCAGCAATTTACTAAGACACAATGCAAAGAATTTCATCCATGACTTAGCATTATTAATGTCATTCCATTCTACTAAGCACTTTTGCGGGATACTGTCAACTAGTCCCTTGTCTTCAGAGTAATCAAGCACCTTTACACATTCCCATGACTTGTCATGCTCAATCTTGTCCAGTATGTGTAGCTGACGTAGAAAGTCAAAATGGCATGTTGACTTAAATCCCATCAAGGAACTTTTGGTAGACCGTGCACTCTGATACTCCTAGTTGTGGAACAACTTCACTGATGACTTCTTATAGGATAGTGAAAAGTAGACTTTGCTAATTGTGTAGTCTGCCGCAAAGTTTCTTGCTTCTCCCGCAATGTGTTTTTAAGTGCACACACCACAGCAATTGAGTCAAGTCAAGCCAACAAGAGACCTTACGTGTGTCGGTATGAGTGCGAGAGGGGAGGGAACGGGCAAGGGCCGAGGAACGGCAGCAATCAAAGCTGCAACTGCGATGAACAAGGATGTCGGTCATGGTTGCCTAGGGTCTGCTGCTGCTCCTCAGCAGCACCACCAAAACCTCCCAGCAAGTAGCGCATCTATCCGCCCATCTGTAACATCCATCCTCCACTTGTCAGCAACCAAACTACACAAGGAGGATGATGGGTCCACTCATGAACCACCGACCCGCTGTCAGCAACAAGACCTCCATTGCTGCTGCAACTGCTCCAGATCATCAATATGTGCTCTGTCACGGCCAACAACCCAATCTTTGGCTTGTCCATGTTGCATTGCAAACAAGCACTGCACATCATGCCCTTGCTTCAACAGCTGTCAGAACAAGCGGGCGCTGCTGCTGCCATCAACAACGGCAACACTCTGATGCTTCTTTCCCAGCCCCAGCACTGCTGCCACTCCAGAAGTCCCACTAGATGTTGAAAGAATCCTAATCCAAACCAAGATTATGATCTTAAGCTGCTATTATTTTAGAACCACTAGATTACTAAAACTATGAGAATATCACATCATCAACAAATGATCCCCATGTTGTGGTTGAATCACGATATTTAGGCTTTTCATCAACTTGTCTTACTTGGAACATCTATCCGGTATGATTTCACGTAGTCACTTACTTAAGTAACCCGGAATTTCAATTTCACGGTAACGGTCATAAAAACTTGCGCAGGGCGATATATCCGGATATATATCAACATATCAACACACTCCTTCAAAATATGTGCAGTCATCCTTGTTCATCATGTTCCCCTATAATTCATTTTCTTATTGCCATAAACCTTCTACCTTGCATTGGTTTAGTAAAAAAATCTGCTGTTATTTCCTTGGAAGGGCAGAACGCAACTTCAATCTCTCCTGACTTAATCCAATCCTTCAAAAGGAAATAGCAAATATTAATATGTCTTGTCTTTCGTGAACTTGAGTTAGTATCATTTCTGTGCAACAATATGGCACTTTTGTTGTCCTGGAAAAGGATATTGCGAGATATTTTGACTTCCTGCGCTAAAATGAAATGTCAAAACCAAATAATCTGTGACATTGCATCATGGGCTTGTACTATTTCTGCCTCTGTAGAAGTTGTTGTGTTTAATTTTTGCTTCCTTGACATGCTGTTTATCAATCCATTGCTAAGAGATAAAGTAGCTCCAGTCTGACTTCCCCCTCATTTCAAACCTTATGCTGAAAGACGCATCAATCCATCAACTTAGTTCTTTTGAATCTTCCATACCAAGGGTTAGTGGTAAATTTACCGTATCAGGAATGTAAGCAATCATTTGAAGAAGCTTTTTCATATCATCCTCATCAGGTGCTTTGACTTGGCAGGTCAAATATGATAAAGTAGTAAGCAAATCTGGACATACACGTGTAGCGGCCCATAGAACCTTAGCCACTACTTGATGAAATGTTTTTGCCTTAGTAGTGTCCAAAGGTGTTGCATCTTTGTTTTTGTCAAATAGATGTGGCACTGCTGGTGTTGATACTATTTTCCCCATGATCTCAAAAGGAAACTCATCAATTATTTCATGCAAATATCCAACCATTCAGATTTGAAGCTTCCTTTTGTTAAGAAAGCATATCCATTCCTCGATACGTATGGAAATCTCCTTTTAATCCAACTAGAGATCCATATCAAATCTGTTTGTTTTGCATGCAGAAAAGCACCAGGTATGTTGTACACTCCTATGACTCTTCCCTCATGGGCATCTAACATGGAGGTGAACAGGACTGATTCTGTCCTGACTGTAGGTGAAGAAGCCTCCCATTTTTGATACACATTTCTCTGGGGTCTGCCATCCGCGCAGGTTTGAGCCTTTATGCGCCCACATCTCTTCCTCTTAATGAAAGTTAGAGTATTTAAAAAGTTCCCAAAATTTCTTGTTTTGACAGCAGCAATTGATCCACTGGTTCAAAGACTTTCATGTTGTGTAGTTGCATAAGATCAGATAAAGTTGCCTCTCTTGTTTCCTTTGGGAAAATGTTTGAGCCCTTGTTTTAGGGACCACTGTGTTGCCACACTATTTGATTTCTGATCTTCTGAATTTTTTAATGCACCCTCTTGAAGAAACTCATAGTTCTCAAAGAGGTCTTTTCTCAAATTCACATGTCTCCCTTGTTCCCCAGCGTTTTCATGAGTAATGTCAGTGGTGATCAATCCCTCATGATTGCCTTTCAACTCTTCATCATTGCTTGAATCAACCAATCTGTCATCTTCACTCTCTAGCTCTTCACTGTCGCTCAGAACGTCCTCAGTGTGTTCAAACTCACTGTCCACTCCTTCAAATTGTGTATTGTTTGCTTGGGATGGAACTGTATCGGGAATATAAGTTTCATTTGCTTCCACTTGAGTCTGATTCATGATTGCTAGATCAGCTAATTCATTCTGGCTGATGATGCTATAGTTGCTAAGACTCATATCATCATTGTCACTCTCATCCATGTCAAACACTGAATTAAATGTACCCATCTTTTCTACTTGCATTATCACCTCTTCTGCCATCAGCAAAGGAGTAAACGACTGAGCTTTAATTATTCTTCCAGTCAGGAGTCTCATAAACTAATAAGTCCCTTGAATGTTGCCTGTCTATCCCAAAGACATTGCCCCAACTGTCCTTGTTTCCCTCCAAAGGGAATTTTGCAATGCCTGTTTGCATTTGGTGATAGCCCTGTGACTATGGCCTGTGGTGAAAGGGTATTGGATATTCCCCGTTTTGGTGCAAAGAAGTTTATCCACATTGTGGAAAAAATCACGGCGTGGGCAACGAGACTTGGTGGTAATCTCTTAAATGGTAGAGTGGTACTAATTTTCCTTTCCACTTCTGGTATGTGCTCACACGGCTCGCACACGTTCAAATGTACACCCGTATGCAGTAGTGTATCTCGAAGGTTTTCGAACTCACCATCTCCCAAACATGTCCGAACTATGAAACCTCGCTTTTTTTAGAGGTTAACAGCTTTTCAAGGCTCTTCATAGAGCTCTCCACTCTTTGCTCTCTAACCGAGCCACTGTTGTGAATTGAATGTTTCTGGAAGTGGTGATGAGGAATTGTATCCCATCAATGTGCATGACATCAACCACAATTGTCACATCTTGATGCAATGCCATGATATCCGGAGAAACTTGGATATAATCCGTAGTCACAGCATCTGGGCGCAATCTAAAGTATTTTCCTTGTATGCTGCCTAAATCCTTTCCAAAGATTCTATGTGCATTTTCCACGTCCTTGACTGAGATATCAAGATTTGGTAAGATATAATTTTGAATAATAGCCATGAAATTGGCATAGGATGGTTGTCCAATCATTTTGTAAAGATCCCTTGCACACTTTGCTGAGTCTATTTGTCATGGTGTGGGAAATCTACTGTTCTCATTGATGGTTTGGACAAGACTTAATCCAAGATCCGGTGCCTTGTAGACATACAATCCTGATGGACTCATTTTGAAGCTCATTGTGAATGTGTTCTCTTTCTTGGTGAGCTATAGGCAGCCAGGAGAATAAAATATCATATGTCCCCTACGCTCTGCTTCGGACATTGAGATTATATTTGAAATTGAGTTCTGATTGAACCATACTGTACCATAGTTTGGTAAGTCCGCTTGTTGATTATATATTGTTCCTGCATTGGTTATTATTCAAAGTGGTTTCAACACATCTGATGTTTTGTACCAACTTAGAGTCAAATGTGCTGTGTGTCTTTTGACTATCAAGCAGGATGAGCAAATCTCCAACCTTTCCTTGACTGTTGTTTAAAATCTTGTTGCTTTGCTGATGGAAATCATTTCCAACATAGTACCCATTGTACTCTTTATCCAAATCATTATCGTTGCTCACATCTTCCTTTGAATCCTCATTTGTTGCTTTCACATTCAAGTGTTGTTGACCTTGGAATGTAGAATTCTCAGCAGCTGGTTGCTTTCTATCTTGCTTTGCCTTAAACCTTTTGATTCAGCTTGCCCGGGTACATTCCGCCAATGTGATTCTCTCCTTCCACATCCCCAACAAGCAATTCCACTTGACAATCTTGATCCATTTTGAGCAAAAGATATTCCATTGTAACTTGGATTTTGATATGATTTTTTGTAGCCATTGTTCCGGTTATTGATGAGAGCAAAGGCATAGATCCTGTTGTTGGGATATACACCAGGTTGTCCGGTAGCATAATCGTTGTGCAACTTGACATGCATGGAACCATAACAAGTGAGGTCAAAGCGGTTAAGGAACATCCAGGCTAAAACTTTTTTTCCTTTTTCGGTTGCTTGTTTCATTTGCTCATCGGTGTACGCCAGTTTCCAATTTACCCCATCATATGTTCCATCAGTGTGTTTGGCTAAGATGTCTTCAGTGATCTTCCTGTGCACTCCTATAGTTCCACCATAATGCTCAATTACATCAATCAAGTTGTTGAATTTATCCAGAAACTGAGTGTTGGGCATGTCCTTTGATTGGTAAAGTCGATATAGTTTGTCAATAGCTTCAAAAAGACTCATTTTATATTCTTTTTTGTTAACAAACCTGAATGTCAAACCTTTAATTGCCTTTAAATGCTTTATTGGATCTTTTTCAGAATGCATCTCTATAAAAGTGGGCATAGCCTTCAACTTTGCTGTCATGTAGCTAGTGCATTGACTTAGAATTACCGTGTACAGTTTTTTACATTCTTTTTCCAGTTTCTGCTGATTGTTAATGTATTGGGCAATTCTCAATTTGTATATTTTTGCTTCAATGGGGTCATCCCCAATATATGGAATTGGTCGATTCATCTCTGAATCAGTCATATTGTCTACCATTTACGCACTTACAGTGTTGCAATTTATGATTAATCGGACTAAAATTATGGAAAAACCCCGAATCGACGTGCAGCGAGCAGCAGCAAAGAAATCATATTTTGAATAAGAATCTAAGAGCTATAGCAGTTGTGATTGTAAGTAGGATTCTTTCTATTTTGTAGGAGTAATCTCAACATTCTTATTCAAAATATCATATTTTTGGAATATGATGATGAGCGGGCAAAACACAGCTCGAGGACAAACATCTCAAGGAAGCGGCAACACCTCACATTAAGTGTGAAGAGACCTATCAGACAAATCTGACAAAGGTATACACATTTCTATGGGATCAATGCAGCAAAGTTATGTAGCAAAAGATGGAATCTTGAGAAAAATATGATAGGGATACAGTTAATAAACCTATATATTTGTTAAAAGCTAAAAGAGAATACGCCCTTAACTTCCAGGACAAGAAGTATCCTATGGTGATTATGATGGACCCTTTTAAAGTGTTTGCATCAACAAGAGAGAGAGATGGAGAAGCTCCCCAAGACTACACAAAAAGATTCAAGGTGTCAAAGGATGTCTTAGAATTGCATCTTGGAGGTCCTGTGATATTAAAGAAATTCCTTATGAAAATGGATGGTTTCAAATCAAAAACACAAGAAGATTATGCAGTACTAGTGTCAATGGCGTTTGAGCAGTATTCTGCATACCTATTTATTGAACAGAGCAATAAGAAGAAATATTGGAGCATCCTGAATGGATTGAGTACCCAGTATTTGCTAGGAAATGATCAATTTCCGAAAACAATGGCTGAAGCCATAAATGTGCTATGTAATCACAAGTTTGATACAAGCTACATTCAGAGTCAGAGAATGACCAATAATTGGAATGATACAGATGAACAAGCCCCTAGTCTGTCATTTCTACAGCTAGAAGGCAAATGTTATAGGTGTAGAAAAGCAGGCCTCGTGTCACCCAATTGTCCACACAAGGCGAGACCAGAATCAAAATGGTTCATGAAGATGGGCCAGATTTTGTGATAACTTCCAGTCAGCAATATGACAACAGTTCAGTGACTACACATACAAGCCAATCTAGTCCATCAGAGACTAATCATGTGGAAACTGAGAGTGACAATTCAGGCAAGAGAGAAGGATGGAGTCAATACCATGCCCAACTTGCAAATATATCAGAGATGAAGAATCTGATCCTATTAGACAACCAATCTACAGACCATGTATTCTGCAATGCTAAGCTAGTTCAGAATGTCAGGAAGTCAAGTGAAGCATTGATGCTTTCCACTAATGGAGGTCCTTTTAAGTGTGATCAAGTCACCAACACAAATCATGCGGGACAAGTGTACTTTAATGAGAATGGAATGACTAACATACTGAGTTTGAGTCAACTTGAGAAGACAACAAGGATAATGGACGATGATACAAAACAGACATTTTGGGTGTATATAACGCCTATAAAATCAATTCGTTTCATTAAGACAACACGGGAATTATACGCATTTAATCCATAGACAACAAACAGCACAAAGTATCAATTTATGACAACAGTGCAGGAGAATAAAGCTTTTTTTACAGAAAGGCAATTCCAACAAGCCAAGAAAGCTAGAGATTTGTATAATGCTCTAGGAAGTCCAAAAGTGTAAAAGACTTCAAGGCTATTCTACGACTGAATTTTATTAAGAATAATCCAGCTACGTTAGAAGACATCAAGATTGCAGAAAGCATATTTGGCCCAGACATTGGCAGCCTGAAAGGCAAAACGACAAGGAGAAAGCTGAGTCCAGCAGTGTCTGACTATATCAAAATACCACCAGAGCTTATACAAGCACAACACGATGTGATTTGATGCATGGATACCATGTACATATATGTTATGTACTTTTTGACAACAATCTCACAACATATCATGTACTGCACCACAGAGTGGGTACCTAACAAGACAGATAAAGCGTACAGGAGTGCATAAGATAATGTACTTTGGCTGTACAACCTTGCTGGTTTCAGGATCCGGAGCATCCATGTGATAACAAATATTGTTCACTTATGCAAGAGCTGGAGAAAATATATGAAGTAAAGATGAATTATTCAAATGCTCAGGAGCATGTTCCCAAAGCGGAGAGAAGCATCCAAGTGATTAAGGAGCAATTTCGTTCAACGTTTCCTTGACTGCCTTTTACAAAATTCCCTGCAACCATGGTAAAGATTCTGGCTATGGAGAGCACAAAAAGCTGAACTTTTTTCCACCATCTCCATATTATTGTCCAAGAATGATTTTTCATCAAGAAAATTTGGATTTCAACAATTACTGTATGATACCTTTTGGGACTTATATTCAAGCCCACAATGAGCCTGTAAATTTGATTTCACAACATCCAAGAACGCTTGACTGCGTCTTTCTAAGGTACTTAAGCAACAAACAGGGTGGCCATGAGCTACTAGATCTCCAGACGGGATCAATTATTACAAGATGACAAGTTACACCTCTTCCAATGGCTCGGAACGTCATTGAGATGGTCCATACACAGGCTGATAAAGATAAAATGCCTTCAGGTTTGAAGATAAATACCAAACATGGCATGATACTGCATGATGATACTTTCACTGCAGTAGTGGAGAGGGACAGTAACGATGAAGATAACAAAGATTCTGACAATGAGGCCTATTATGATAAAGTAAGTCAGGATGCCATTGCAGACATACTACATGACACCAAGTCAATCTAGTTACCAACCCAGGATGCAATCCAGGAGATAAATGATGTTGACCAAGAGTTCCAAGATGTTAACAATGAAGAAGATGATGAAGATCAGAAAACTGATGGTGATGAAGAGTCCAATGAATGCAAGTCCTGCAGTGACAAAGAAGACAAAGACTCAATTCACAAGAGAACAAGACCTGGAAGAGTATCCAGACCTCCCATCAAGTTATTGTTAGCACAATACAATATCCAAACACAAGGATATTGCTATACCAAGTATATATACAACTCAGCCAAAGTCTTCACAACATTGAATCATAAGATTCAAGGCACACAGAATAATTATCAATTTATTCAAGCCTACAGTTTCAACAAAGGAGTTAAGAAATTTGGTAAACCAGGATGGGACGCAGCTTTAAAAGAAATGAAGCAACTAAATGATAGTTCAACCTAGCAATGTGTCAAAATTGAGCGCCATGGAAAAGAAAAGAGCACTAGTGAGTCTAATTTTCTTAGTATGAAGAAAGACAAGACTATAAAAGGAAGGACATGCGCAAATGGTAGTACTCAACGCAAGTATGTTAATCAAGAAGACGCAACAAGTCCAACAGCAGCAACCGAATTGATACTTCTGACAGCCACCATAGATGCTGAAGAAGGTAGAGATGTAATGACAGTGGACAGTCCGAATGCATTTGTCCAAACCAAGTTGGATAAAAAAACCAAGAGAAGATCATTATGAAGAGTCGTGGCATATTGGTAGATATGCTAATTGAAATTAACCCTGAAATGTACCGGAGTTACATTGTCTACAAGGGGAGTCAAAGAGTGGTTTATGAGAAAATGCTCAGAGCATTATATGGAATGATCCAGTCAGTGCTACTCCTTTACAAAAAGTTTAGAAGTGATATTGAAACAATTGGTTTCAAAGTAAATGATTACAACCCATGTGTGGCAAATCAAATTAGAAATGGAAAACAACATATGATCACTTGGCATGTTGACGATGTGAAGTCAAGCCATCAAGACCCAGCAGTAAACAATAAGTTTTATTTGTGGTTACAGGAAAATTATGGTGATCCAAGGATTGCACCAGTGAAAGCAACCACAGGAAAAGTGCACAAATATCTAGCAATGAATCTAGATTTCAGTGTATCCTGAGACTATCCAGAGAGCCTGAGAAAATGTCCATGGAATGAAGACTTATTTGAAATAAATCCAAATGCAAGGAAGCTAGGAAATGAGAAAGCAAAGGCATTTCATACATTTGTAGCAAAGCATTGTTCATCAGCAAGAGAGCTAGGTGTGATATACAGCCAGCCATAGCCTTTCTTACAACAAGAGTAAAGGAAACAAGCAAAGATTATTGGAAACAATTATGCAAATTGATGCATTAACTTAAGTAAATTAAAGACGATTTCATATTTTTGTCGAAGGCATAGAAAGAAAGGTTACCTATGTGACCTATTCTATTTTTAGATAAGTAAATACTATTAACTCTACTATTATTAGTAAGATATTGTGATAGTTTATTTAGTTTAGTATTACCAGTTAGAAGTGGAACTGTTTGTGAACCGTCAAGTAATTGCGATGCTCTGAGTTTGAGTCCCACATGACAAAGGATATTTTTGGAAGTATGGCTATTATTCTTTTTCATTCGTTATAGATACCCTTCATTGCCACTTTTTCGATTGCTTTTATCAAGGATATCTAAAACTCGCTAAACAAGATCATTGATAGTTAAATCTTTGGTATGTTAGAGAAGTTCAGATATGTATTAGAATATCTTTGGCACATCTTAACGGTTCAGGAAAGTGTTCCCAACAATAGATATAGTGATCCTTTCTATGGCTAAGAAAGACAATAGTAAATTAAATTATAGGCTCACAATTTACACAAAATAATAATCTATAGCTTAATTTTATTATAGAACAAATTTATCTTCCCAGTTTATCACAACTTAGACTCCCTCAGCTACATAGGTAACTAAAAGGTAACTACAGAGGTAAAGCACTTGTGTTTGTTGTTTCTCTCATCTTGGTTGCATCAACGCTTGTGTGTGTGTAATATGTCCTATTTATGTTACATGCATCTACAAACTAGGGGTAGGCGTCTGCAGCGTCAAGTGGTGTGGGCATCTTTTGCAATGGAGGCTGTAAGTGTGGCAATGGGAAATGTGCTCCAATGTTAGGGGGTGGCTTTGAAGGTGGCATAGGCAATGGCTGTCTGAATGTTGGGTCTTGCTCTCTTTGACAAGAATAAGCACTTTGCAACAAATGTATGGTAAATCTACCTCTTGGCATCTGACAATTTCACATCGTCTTCTCTATCCATGGATATTTTGAATCAGCCAGTTCCTCCGGAAACTCTTTAATCATGCTGTTTATATAATCTTTCATATCCACCTTTACTCTTCCATCTTCAGTGAAATCAAGTTTCATCGCCAGGTAATCGTGTATTTTACCCCTTTTTGCTTTTACTGATGGATTTCCATAGGTTTTCTCTAACCATTTGTAGAACTTATTGTTTACTTCTGGGTCTTCATGACTAGACTTTAGATTGTCTACATGCCAGGTTACTGTGTGCTGTTTACCTCTCACGGTTCTATTCGCCACACATGGATTGTAAGGATTGATTTTGAAACCAATACTTTCTAGATCTTTTTTCAATTTTTTATAGAACAATAATGCTGCTTGCAAAGTTCCATATACTGCTTTAAGTAACTGAACATAAAGCACCTTGTGATTGCCTTCCTGGGTCACGTATTCCTTTTATGTTGTCGGATCCATTGATACTAGGATGTCTACTAGTGATCCTCTGATTTTCATTATTACTTTCTCCTTGCTATTTGTATCCATGTCGGTTTGGATAAAAGCATTTGGGATGTCCGCTGTCATAATATCGCGTTTTTCTCTTGCATCAATTGTTGCAGTAATCAGAATAGATTCTGTCAATGCTGTGGGACTTGTTGTATCCTCTTTATTTATATATTCTCTTTGTGCGCTTCCATTGGCACAAGCTCTAGTTTTAACTCTCCCATCGCTCTTTTCAGTTAAAAAGATGAGGCTTTCCATAGCTCTTTGCTTCTCAAGTTGTGACATGTCTTTAATTCAGATAGGTTTGAATGCATGTCTGTCATGTAACTGTTTAACTTCTTCAACTGCAGCGTCATAACCTTTTGCTCCAAAGTGTTTCAACCCTTTATTGAGTCCAAATGTTTCCAAGAATGCATAATCATTCTTTCACTGTAGACTTTGGTGGTTTAAATGATGCATTGTCTTTGCAATCATAAATTGAGATTCTTGTGTATACTCATTCTTTTTGTGAGTTTGTGTGACTAAGATCTTCTTGGTAAAGATTCAATCGACTTGGTGGTGTAATCTGTCTTCCAGATCTTGTCCTTGTCCTGTCATTGTTTATATCTTCATTGTCATTTGTAGTGTTTTCATCCACATCTTCATCTTCAGAAGTATCATCATTTTCAAATTCTGTCTCTGGATTGAATTCTTCTGGTGCCTTGGCATCTCCTCCTGTTGGATTGGAGTTATCATTATTTGTTTGCTCATGTAAAATATCTGCTGTGATATTAGGGTTTATTTCATCCATGGGTGCAATACTAATATTGTTGTCAGTCTCATAGGTATCTTTGATTTCATTATCGGTTTTGTTGTAGTTTTGTTCTTCATTATTTTCCTTCTCACCCACTCCTGCAATCCAAGAGGAGTCGTATGAGGTAATGCCCGATTTGCTGATGATTTTGCATCCATCCTTTATGCCATCTTTCTCTGCCAAACTGTGAACTATGTCTATAACATTGGAAGTAATTGTTGGGAAGCGAAAAATTATTTAGTCAATCTAGTCAAAGATGATGTCAACAACAGAAAGAAACTACCAGTTGGATTAGGAAACAGAAGAAGAGAGCTTATGTTCACAATAGTGATTAAATCTTAGTAGCAATTCTAAATTAAGAAGAGCCCGCTGGAGAGCCTATCAAGAGGTGGTATTCAACCAGCGATTATCAAAAGTAGACTTTCGTTCAACAGTATTGGGAATTACGGTAACATTTCGTCGAGTAATTAATCTTCCACTCTTTAGGTCAAGCAAAGTATGCCCACCTTGCACATTATCGGTGTATCGTAAGTAGATACAATCAAGTGTTCTTGGGAGTTGTGTGTTCCTGGGTTCGGGTTCTGTATGAGCTTGGACATAGGATCCAAATGGGATTGAACAATGTTTTTTGTAGTCAAGTGATTTTTGATGTAGGATCATTCTTGGACTATAATAGGCTGATACACCGCCTTTGGGGGGGGGAAAGAAATTTAATTTCTTTGCACATTCTGTTGTTAACATCTTTATCATGATTTTTGGAATTTTCTGGTATGGTAACCTGTGAAATGCAGTTCGGAATCTCCTTGATGACCCTATTGTTCCTTTTGGCATCAGGAACATGTTCTTGGGGATTTGCATAATTCATATTAATTTCGAATTTATCTGCCATTTCCTTTGTCAGTGGTTGCAATTCATTGTCGCAATATATTGTCTTGACTCTGAATCCTGCTTTGTTATATATTCTGAAAACATTTTCGAGGACACTCCTGTAAGCTTCAGGTGTCTGATTTGAGATCCACTCCGCGGTCCGGTATTTAATGTTTTTGGAAATTGTTGTGAGAAAAGGTATTCCATTTATTCTCATTCCATCCATACACAGAGTAATGTGTTGGTGGTTTGCAATTAATTCTCTGGGAATATTGATATAGTCTGATGTGACTGGAGCTGGTTTATTCCTGGTAACTTTACCCTTCAATGCTCCAACATCTGGTCCAAATATATCCTCAGCAATGTTTATATCTTCAGTTGTAATAGGAAGATTCTTGACCATATTGGCTCTAACAATTGCTTTGAAATCCTTGATGGAAGACGTACCCAATGCATGGTATATTTGCCTTACCAATTTTGCTTTCTGCACTTGTCTATCAGTGTAGAATTTCTTATTTTCTTCAACGCTGTCAATTGCATGATTGATCAATGAACTTTGTAGTTGTGTAGTTCTGTATGTTGGCTTATGATAATATAAGCCATTTTTGTCTTTGGTAAACTTCACTGTCTTGTGAGATAAATAGACTGTAAAAGCTTTATCTTGAGTTGAATCATATGTAACTCTGTGCTTCTTTTCCATTTCAGATAGGCTGAAAATGTTGGTAATGGCTTTTGGTGTGAACCAAACTTCCCCATACCCTGGCACTGTTGCTTTTGTCTTAGTAGTGACTTCTCCTCCATTTGTAGAGAGTCTTAAGGTTTCTTCTGTTTCATGTATGTTTTCCACTAATTTCGGGTTGCAAAATAAGTTTATTGTCAATCCATTGTCTAACAGGATTAGATCTTTCATCACACTTGCTTGGTACATCTGAATATGTGCTCCACTCCATTCTCTTGATGATGTCTGACTGGTTTCAGCAGTTGTTATCTGACTTGAAGTTGAACTTGCTGAATTTGCTGTGTCTGTTGGATTATTTATAACTGTATTTACGTGATTTTGACCTTTTGCTTTGCTTTATTAATAGCCCATTCATTTTTTGGAATTGTGTCTTTTTGTCGGCAAGTTGGTCATCAATGTCCACTCTTACCACAACAATAGCATCTGCCTACATTTCAGGTCTCTCTTCATTATTGTTGTTCTTCTCTGGTTCCTTTTGTGGTTGATTCTTTCCAGCTATCGTTTTCTTAAAGTTGTCGAAATGATGGTTACTGAGTATGTTATTGGCTTCTGTGATGTTCTGCGGGTATTGATTATTTTTCAGGGATTGTTGTGTCTGTAATCCACTTAGTAGTGATCCATATTTGGATTTATCACTATTTTCCAAGTACGTATATGCCGCAAACTGGCTAAATGCTTTCTCATTGCATTCTTTAACTGACTTCTCACTCTCTGGGTCATATTCTCTCATGGCTTTGACACACTTTGTCAGCACTATTGGACCTCCTAGATGAGATTTCATCACTTCCAACGCTGTCTTGAATCTCTTGGTGAACTCTTGTAGTCCCTCTCCATCTTGTTGTTTTAGGTTAATGAAAGTCTTAATTGCGTCCAAAATGATAGACATCTCATATCAATGCTCATGATAACTTAAAGCAAACTGTTTAATAGTTTTCAGGAGTTCAATCGGGTCTCCTTTTATGCTTTCATTAAAATCTGTATGTGACTCAATCTTGGTCTGCATGCCTCTACTGCACTGTTCCCATGGGAATGCATAGGCTTTGGATGTATTCGTTTCCAGGTATTGTTTCCTCTTCATGTAGCTGTCAAATTCAGCCTTGAATTCAATTTGAAATTGTTTATTCTCAATTTCTGCCACCATTTCATCTTCTGATGTACTTACTCTCAAACTTGGCTTGTCCTTCTCCATATTGTATCAAGTCAATGTTTCAAGCAATGAGGCAATGCCATGGCCAAAAATAAAAGTTTTATTAATATAATTAATTAAATACTCTGTTGTGTTGTCATAGTTGCTGCTTGTTTTGCTGAGCTTAAGTAGTACATGTAGTCTGCCAATGTTTTCTTGGTTGGCTTGTATCCACTTGAATTGCTAGGGTTTTTTGGTATTTTTGTAGGTTTTCCCTTTCCTTGTTGATTTCGGCGAGTCGATTTGACATTCATTCTGTCTTTCACTCCCTTTTGGTCACTCTGGTTCAGTTCTCTGCTGATAGTGCCTTTTCAGTTTTGGATGATGGATTTGTATATCCCAGCCCTTTTTCTTACCCTCTGGTTGCTCTTTTGGCACCTGAATTCCTATTCTGGTCACTCTCGACTCTTAGTTGCTCTTCTGGCACTTGGATTCCTACTCTGGTCACTCTCGACTCTTAGGTTCCTCTGAATTCACAATTGGTTCTATGAAACTGGTAATTTTTACTTTGGATGTTACAATCCGGTATTCCTTGTCACTTCTGGTGATCGCTTGGATGCTTAGACGGTTCTCTATTGTCTGCCCGGCCCTATCCTTGTCTTGGATGGTTCTTCTATGTTGTATTGATGATCTCAAATCTATCAATATCCTGTTGTTGACTTGATTCGACTCCTTCGGATGATTCTGTTGACTTTCTGACTTCCGCGACTTTTAAAAAGTAATGTTGAGCGGATTCCCTTTGTCTGCTGCTTCTGAGCTATCCCTGATGTGTAAACACACCATCAAAGGTTGTCCTAGCAAGATACTTGGTTAACAACAAAGTATTACTAAAATTACTTTTTAAAGTGACTCTTTGGTCAGTTTCTCTTGTTCCTTCTTTTCCTTCTGTTTTCTGGTATTTGTCGATGTCATCGGATTCTGATCCAAAATAAAAACTCTTCTTTTCTCTTTGGTAAATTACAGTGTTATTCCAACAGTTCAGTGCGGGTAGACCCTGCAACCTGCACATCCTGACTGGTTTGGATTAGTGGTTTGTCGGAAACTGTGGAGGGTGTGTGGGCTTGGCTGCATAGCTGTCCCCACATGGCCACAAGGTTGTTGTGGCGTTGGAAGATCAGGCCCCCTTTGCAGCAGGACCTGCCATGCTCTGTAGTAAAACATTTGCTGCATCCGTTGCATTGGGGCGGGAGGGAGATGGGTGGCAATCCAAAGTGGAGGCACAGGCCATCTCAAAACTCCTCTGTGGAGAGGTCAGAGCCATGCACCTGTCGCTGCTGACCAAAGGATGCGCCACTTGTCCATTGGTCAAGCTCCCTTGAGGATCGTGGCCAGCCTGCCTTCAGTGGTATGGCGCTGGTGCGCCTTGGCCTCAAGGTGACCCCTGGAGATGGTATGTTGGTGCTCAGTAGCACAGAGAGGTACTCCTGGACGATGTCAGTGCTTGCTGTTTAAGCTGCAAAGCAGAGTGCTCCAGTGGTCGTGTGGTCTGGGATGCCCAGTCCACCCTTGCGCGTTGGCAGGGCAAGGGTAAGGCAGAGTTTGGCAACCTCCTCAATTGTGGCGTCAAGAAGGGCTGGGAGGAAGACTGTTGCTATGCCTTCCTCCAGGGGGGCAAAAGCAGGTGGGAGATCTGGATTCACTCTCTGGAGATGCTGCCATTTGGCTTCGAGTGACCAAGACAGGCCAGCATAGGCTGTCTGCGGGTATCTCTGTGCCGCCTTGGCCAGGCTGTGCACACCCTCAATCCATTGCTGGACTTGGGGATCCACTCATGCTGCCTCAGCCTCCCCTGAGCCAACAAACCCGCCTTCATAGTAGTGCCCATCTGAATGCTGGAAGTTGAATTCTTCCAGGGGTTCTAGGGCAGAGGGAGGTGTTGCAGTTGGGGTGATGAGGATTGACTTGTCTGGCTCTGGGAAGTAGCCACGGCGAGGACCAAGGTCAAGGAGGAGGTGATGGGCTGTCCTGATGCCCTGGACTGGACCTGCCATGGCCGCATTGTTGGCGTACCATGAGGGAGGGATCTGCAAAGACGGCTCAAATGGCATAGACAGCACCTTCAATGCCAGCCAGTTTGACAGTTCAACAGTGTCATTGCTGCCTGGTCAGGTGGCATCAGAGAGGTGGGAGGAGACTGCCTGGACATTGTCCTGTGTAATGCACACCGGAACAGGGGCAGGAAGATCAGGAAATGGCTCAAAGGCCCCATCTGCCTCTCCCACAGTGGCTGAGTTGCAAAGGGTAGGGTGTTTCTCCTGAAGCACCTGTCACACTGGCCAACCTGACTTGGAGCAGAGGTTGTCAGGCTGGCAAACTCCTCTACCTGAGCAATTGGTGAGGGTCCGCACAGCCTGTCACAGTCGGCCAGAGAGAACGCAGTAGTTGAAGGAGCGTGCCTGTGCATCTTCATTGGGGGAACACCAAGACCTTGAGGTGGCCTTGGTCCCACAGGTTCATTTGTTGTGTGAGGCGCAGGCGAATGCCCTTGGACCAACAAACTCCTGGTGTTGTTTACAGTACTGTTGCAACAAAGACCAGAGGTTGCTCTGAGTTCCAGTGGCGGTCACGCAAGCTGCGGAACTCAGTGACAAGGTGTGATAACAATGCAAATCGCAAAGTGCGGTGAACCGACACAGAGATTGGAGCAGGTGATGTGTGTTGGATTGATATGAATGGTGCAATAGTATTGATATAAGTAGGGTAATGTTAAAATAGAAATATTTATTTTGTGAGCCTATTGATTGTTTTTGAGCTTTGTGAGAAAAGTTCCTGCGTCGCAAAACTCCAACAAGAGAGCATCATGTCATGGAAACTCCAATTTTGGATTAGTTACACATAGGTGAGGCATCAAGCATTTAACGGTAAAAACCAATCTTGATAGTGAAAATCTGGGCAAGATATATGTATTTGTCACACTCCCCCTGATGCCAAGGTGCAGTGCTTAAAATAAATGGGATAATTTTCATGTTCACCAGCCCAAAAGTTGCTTTCTTATACGCTTGAAATTCACTGGGGATAATGGCTTTGTAAACACATCGGCCAATTGTTCTTGTGAGGGAATTGGCTTAATTTCAACCTCCCCTGGTCAGGGATGTTCCCGGAACCAGTGATATTTTATTGCAATACTCTTGGGACGTGGAGTCATGCAAGGAGGATCCAATGTGGCAAGCTGATAACATGCCTGATTGTCCTCAAAGATGGTGGATCGGATCAAGACTTTGGAATGGGCAGATAACCCAAGGGGTTGACATACTTCTTGAAGGAGTTCTCGTAATGGCAGAAGTATGTGGAGAGCTTGAGAGAGAGCAATGTATTCTGATTCGATGGTAGAGAGTGCTGTTTCAGATTGTAGTTTGCTGACCCATGCAATAGGTGTTGTCCCAAGGAGATAACAAATCCTGTTCTTGATTTAACAGATTTTGGATCCTCCAGATTGGATGAGGTGAACAGTCTAGCAAAATCTGCATCCGCATAATAGTTCAGCACGAGATCATCTGTTGGATGAACGATGGGTAGTGCCAAGAAGATATCCTCCAATACGTTTAAGAGCGGTGCCATGTTGCTTCTGTGGATTGATTGAAAAACGGGCACATTGATGATTTGCAAAGGATAGCTCACAACACGTATTTGCGGATACATACATCAATTTTCCCAATATGGATTGGTAGTTGTAAGTGTTGTCAAAAGGGGGGCTAGATGGTGATTGAGAAAGGATTTCTGATGCGGGTGCTTTCTTGTATGAACAAGCATTAGTGAGGCCCAAATTGGCAATGATCAGTTCAATCAAACCGGTCTGTGATAGCAAGAGTGAACTGTTGGAATAACACTGTAATTTACCAAAGAGAAAAGAAGAGTTTTTATTTTGGATCAGAATCCGATGACATCGACAAATACCAGAAAACAGAAGGAAAAGAAGGAACAAGAGAAACTGACCAAAGAGTCACTTTTAAAAAGTAATTTTAGTAATACTTTGTTGTTAACCAAGTATCTTGCTAGGACAACCTTTGATGGTGTGTTTACACATCAGGGATAGCTCAGAAGCAGCAGACAAAGGGAATCCGCTCAACATTACTTTTTAAAAGTCGCGGAAGTCAGAAAGTCAACAGAATCATCCGAAGGAGTCAAATCAAGTCAACAACAGGATATTGATAGATTTGAGATCATCAATACAACATAGAAGAACCATCCAAGACAAGGATAGGGCCGGGCAGACAATAGAGAACCGTCTAAGCATCCAAGCGATCACCAGAAGTGACCAAGGAATACCGGATTGTAACATCCAAAGTAAAAATTACCAGTTTCATAGAACCAATTGTGAATTCAGAGGAACCTAAGAGTCGAGAGTGACCAGAGTAGGAATCCAAGTGCCAGAAGAGCAACTAAGAGTCGAGAGTGACCAGAATAGGAATTCAGGTGCCAAAAGAGCAACCAGAGGGTAAGAAAAAGGGCTGGGATATACAAATCCATCATCCAAAACTGAAAAGGCACTATCAGCAGAGAACTGAACCAGAGTGACCAAAAGGGAGTGAAAGACAGAATGAATGTCAAATCGACTCGCCGAAATCAACAAGGAAAGGGAAAACCTACAAAAATACCAAAAAACCCTAGCAATTCAAGTGGATACAAGCCAACCAAGAAAACATTGGCAGACTACATGTACTACTTAAGCTCAGCAAAACAAGCAGCAACTATGACAACACAACAGAGTATTTAATTAATTATATTAATAAAACTTTTATTTTTGGCCATGGCATTGCCTCATTGCTTGAAACATTGACTTGATACAATATGGAGAAGGACAAGCCAAGTTTGAGAGTAAGTACATCAGAAGATGAAATGGTGGCAGAAATTGAGAATAAACAATTTCAAATTGAATTCAAGGCTGAATTTGACAGCTACATGAAGAGGAAACAATACCTGGAAACGAATACATCCAAAGCCTATGCATTCCCATGGGAACAGTGCAGTAGAGGCATGCAGACCAAGATTGAGTCACATACAGATTTTAATGAAAGCATAAAAGGAGACCCGATTGAACTCCTGAAAACTATTAAACAGTTTGCTTTAAGTTATCATGAGCATTGATATGAGATGTCTATCATTTTTGGACGCAATTAAGACTTTCATTAACCTAAAACAACAAGATGGAGAGGGACTACAAGAGTTCACCAAGAGATTCAAGACAGCGTTGGAAGTGATGAAATCTCATCTAGGAGGTCCAATAGTGCTGACAAAGTGTGTCAAAGCCATGAGAGAATATGACCCAGAGAGTGAGAAGTCAGTTAAAGAATGCAATGAGAAAGCATTTAGCCAGTTTGCGGCATATACGTACTTGGAAAATAGTGATAAATCCAAATATGGATCACTACTAAGTGGATTACAGACACAACAATCCCTGAAAAATAATCAATACCCGCAGAACATCACAGAAGCCAATAACATACTCAGTAACCATCATTTCGACAACTTTAAGAAAACGATAGCTGGAAAGAATCAACCACAAAAGGAACCAGAGAAGAACAACAATAATGAAGAGAGACCTGAAATGTAGGCAGATGCTATTGTTGTGGTAAGAGTGGACATTGATGACCAACTTGCCGACAAAAAGACACAATTCCAAAAAATGAATGGGCTATTAATAAAGCAAAGCAAAAGGTCAAAATCACGTAAATACAGTTATAAATAATCCAACAGACACAGCAAATTCAGCAAGTTCAACTTCAAGTCAGATAACAACTGCTGAAACCAGTCAGACATCATCAAGAGAATGGAGTGGAGCACATATTCAGATGTACCAAGCAAGTGTGATGAAAGATCTAATCCTGTTAGACAATGGATTGACAATAAACTTATTTTGCAACCCGAAATTAGTGGAAAACATACATGAAACAGAAGAAACCTTAAGACTCTCTACAAATGGAGGAGAAGTCACTACTAAGACAAAAGCAACAGTGCCAGGGTATGGGGAAGTTTGGTTCACACCAAAAGCCATTACCAACATTTTCAGCCTATCTGAAATGGAAAAGAAGCACAGAGTTACATATGATTCAACTCAAGATAAAGCTTTTACAGTCTATTTATCTCACAAGACAGTGAAGTTTACCAAAGACAAAAATGGCTTATATTATCATAAGCCAACATACAGAACTACACAACTACAAAGTTCATTGATCAATCATGCAATTGACAGCGTTGAAGAAAATAAGAAATTCTACACTGATAGACAAGTGCAGAAAGCAAAATTGGTAAGGCAAATATACCATGCATTGGGTACGTCTTCCATCAAGGATTTCAAAGCAATTGTTAGAGCCAATATGGTCAAGAATCTTCCTATTACAACTGAAGATATAAACATTGCTGAGGTATATTTGGACCAGATGTTGGAGCATTGAAGGGTAAAGTTACCAGGAATAAACCAGCTCCAGTCACATCAGACTATATCAATATTCCCAGAGAATTAATTGCAAACCACCAACACATTACTCTGTGTATGGATGGAATGAGAATAAATGGAATACCTTTTCTCACAACAATTTCCAAAAACATTAAATACCGGACCGCGGAGTGGATCTCAAATCAGACACCTGAAGCTTACAGGAGTGTCCTCGAAAATGTTTTCAGAATATATAACAAAGCAGGATTAGAGTCAAGACAATATATTGCGACAATGAATTGCAACCACTGACAAAGGAAATGGCAGATAAATTCGAAATTAATATGAATTATGCAAATCCCCAAGAACATGTTCCTGATGCCAAAAGGAACAATAGGGTCATCAAGGAGATTCCGAACTGCATTTCACAGGTTACCATACCAGAAAATTCCAAAAATCATGATAAAGATGTTAACAACAGAATGTGCAAAGAAATTAAATTTCTTTCCCCCCCCCAAAGGCGGTGTATCAGCCTATTATAGTCCAAGAATGATCCTACATCAAAAATCACTTGACTACAAAAAACATTGTTCAATCCCATTTGGATCCTATGTCCAAGCTCATACAGAACCCGAACCCAGGAACACACAACTCCCAAGAACACTTGATTGTATCTACTTACGATACACCGATAATGTGCAAGGTGGGCATACTTTGCTTGACCTAAAGAGTGGAAGATTAATTACTCGACGAAATGTTACCGTAATTCCCAATACTGTTGAACGAAAGTCTACTTTTGATAATCGCTGGTTGAATACCACCTCTTGATAGGCTCTCCAGCGGGCTCTTCTTAATTTAGAATTGCTACTAAGATTTAATCACTATTGTGAACATAAGCTCTCTTCTTCTGTTTCCTAATCCAACTGGTAGTTTCTTTCTGTTGTTGACATCATCTTTGACTAGATTGACTAAATAATTTTTCGCTTCCCAACAATTACTTCCAATGTTATAGACATAGTTCACAGTTTGGCAGAGAAAGATGGCATAAAGGATGGATGCAAAATCATCAGCAAATCGGGCATTACCTCATACGACTCCTCTTGGATTGCAGGAGTGGGTGAGAAGGAAAATAATGAAGAACAAAACTACAACAAAACCGATAATGAAATCAAAGATACCTATGAGACTGACAACAATATTAGTATTGCACCCATGGATGAAATAAACCCTAATATCACAGCAGATATTTTACATGAGCAAACAAATAATGATAACTCCAATCCAACAGGAGGAGATGCCAAGGCACCAGAAGAATTCAATCCAGAGACAGAATTTGAAAATGATGATACTTCTGAAGATGAAGATGTGGATGAAAACACTACAAATGACAATGAAGATATAAACAATGACAGGACAAGGACAAGATCTGGAAGACAGATTACACCACCAAGTCGATTGAATCTTTACCAAGAAGATCTAGTCACACAAACTCACAAAAAGAATGAGTATACACAAGAATCTCAATTTATGATTGCAAAGACAATGCATCATTTAAACCACCAAAGTCTACAGTGAAAGAATGATTATGCATTCTTGGAAACATTTGGACTCAATAAAGGGTTGAAACACTTTGGAGCAAAAGGTTATGACGCTGCAGTTGAAGAAGTTAAACAGTTACATGACAGACATGCATTCAAACCTATCTGAATTAAAGACATGTCACAACTTGAGAAGCAAAGAGCTATGGAAAGCCTCATCTTTTTAACTGAAAAGAGCGATGGGAGAGTTAAAACTAGAGCTTGTGCCAATGGAAGCGCACAAAGAGAATATATAAATAAAGAGGATACAACAAGTCCCACAGCATTGACAGAATCTATTCTGATTACTGCAACAATTGATGCAAGAGAAAAACGCGATATTATGACAGCGGACATCCCAAATGCTTTTATCCAAACCGACATGGATACAAATAGCAAGGAGAAAGTAATAATGAAAATCAGAGGATCACTAGTAGACATCCTAGTATCAATGGATCCGACAACATAAAAGGAATACGTGACCCAGGAAGGCAATCACAAGGTGCTTTATGTTCAGTTACTTAAAGCAGTATATGGAACTTTGCAAGCAGCATTATTGTTCTATAAAAAATTGAAAAAAGATCTAGAAAGTATTGGTTTCAAAATCAATCCTTACAATCCATGTGTGGCGAATAGAACCGTGAGAGGTAAACAGCACACAGTAACCTGGCATGTAGACAATCTAAAGTCTAGTCATGAAGACCCAGAAGTAAACAATAAGTTCTACAAATGGTTAGAGAAAACCTATGGAAATCCATCAGTAAAAGCAAAAAGGGGTAAAATACACGATTACCTGGCGATGAAACTTGATTTCACTGAAGATGGAAGAGTAAAGGTGGATATGAAAGATTATATAAACAGCATGATTAAAGAGTTTCCGGAGGAACTGGCTGATTCAAAATATCCATGGATAGAGAAGACGATGTGAAATTGTCAGATGCCAAGAGGTAGATTTACCATACATTTGTTGCAAAGTGCTTATTCTTGTCAAAGAGAGCAAGACCCAACATTCAGACAGCCATTGCCTAT
>CAAAJI010000088.1:121644-132262 GCA_900642245.1 Fragilaria radians | reverse complement strand
GTCTTTTAACACCACTAAGAGATTGTCAAGGTAAGCTCTGGAAAATTCCAGACCAAACATCAATTCACTCATTTTCTCTTGGAAAATGTCAAAGCTATAGTCCCATGGGCAGTCTCAAATACTCGTGTTTACCTCAGGGTAATACCACAGTATAGAGGGTAGATGCATAAGGAGTCAGTCCTATATGATAAAAGCCCATGTTTAGATCTAATGATGTTGCAAGATAGAATCCCTCTAATTTCTGCAGGATATCATTAGTGCAGAGGAAGGGTTAGGGATTCTAGTGATCGTCGGTAGGATCACCTGCTGAATCCATCTACAAAGCTTAAAGCTAAGCAGATAAAAGGGCCTAATAAAGAATTATAACTTAGTTGACTAAGAAACTAAGAGAAAGTAACAGAAGATTGCAGATATTGATCAAAAAATAGAGAAACGATTGAATCAAATAGTGACGACAAATTTCGTTGTGTAATATGGAGTCTTCGGTAAAATCCTGTATTCTACGTAGTGTTACCCATAGCAGTGGTATGGTGATATATTGCGTTACTAGTACAGTTCGCACAAATTGCAGACTTTTCTTTCGGAGAAGGCTGTAACTTCATTGACTATCCAGTTTACCTTCCTTCATTATGGTGGATAAATCTACAACAGATGCTGTTGTATAGCCCGAAATGGCCGGGATGCCAGTCTCGCCTCGATGTTACAGGAAAGAAGCTTGTTGATAACGTCCCTGCTATTCACGAATCCTGGGAGCTGCCTGCTATTTCCTTGGATTTACCACAGGGCCTTCCCAAGTCATCTTCTGCTACGATAAGCACCACCCAACAGGGATGCCACGGGACTTTTTCATGCACGCACACATTTGCTTCGTCTCATACTACTCAGCCTCTCCCCAATTCCGAGCAGAAGTTTAGTAAGTGTTTCACCGCCGCCTCTGGCGAAAGCGTTACGTTTAGACAGGTAGATGGGCAATGGCAGGCATTCCTTCAAACTAGTGACTATGCATACGTATCTACGCTTGCTTTACCTGTAGTAGGCCCTAAGGATGTGGGTAATTTCCTCTCCTGGCTACAGGGACAGGATCGGTGGACCTCCAGGGCACGTGTTCATATTCTTAACACTTCTCAGGCTAACTATGGCCCTTGCGTCTACCTAGGGAAACTAGGATTGTTTGGCGGAGTGTCTTTTGAGGATGAAATCAAGGAAGAGCTGAAGAAACTTAATAAGGAGGCAAACCAAGGTACAGTATGGTTGCGAGGGCCAGTCATACAGCTGTCAGACAGTGAGCAGGAGAAAATATGTACATGGTCGATCCCCGAAGGACATAGTTTTTCTTTATACAAAACATTCAAGGAAAATGCAGAAGACGTCACGGTCAAAGTGCAACCGCAGCACAATGATCATCATAACCGCTCGACTGAAAGTGCTGCTAGACAGTATAATACAAAGCATGAGGGGCCATTCGCTACAAATAGTACTCATGTGGATCAAAAACTAGGTGCAACGTCTTCTTGTAACCAGGTTAGTGGCGAAAGCAAGGCAGCAATAGAGATCATTGTTAGTAGAAATAGCAAAGCCGATGAGAGCGAACGTGAGCGGCCATTAGGCCATAAGCGCAAGTATGGCAGCAATGTAACACCTGCCATTGTGCAAGTGTTAATCTACTTAAAAGAGCACTTCAAGACTTCACTGCAGCCCCCTTCTCAGGCCGCAACATCTATCGCAGTCGCTCAGGGAGCAGCGCTTGGTAACACACAAGTAGCCAAAAGCCAAAATTTAGATGCACACATTGCTTCAGAAAGAAAGCCAACTCCTCTTATTAAACGAGATGGTGATTTCGAAGATATAGTGACCATGAGCACTATTTTTGCTGATAAAAGTTTATTCATCAAAGACATTATGGAAGATGGTGACACTGTGCTATTGTTGGCCATGCCCCGACGCTGGGGAAAAACGGTAAACCTTGATATGTTGAAGAGATTCCTGGAGATATCGGCTGATGATAATGATAAGGTGATCGACGACGGAATAGTAACTACTAACTATCAGATATTTCGGGAGAAATACGTGCTACATCCAGACGGTGGCAAGTCTGTGCTCAAAATATCTCAGTCAAAAATTTTATTGCGAAAATCTAAACAAGAAGTCGATGCCTTGAAGCTACAAGGAACCTATCCGGTCATTTATATTGATTTTAAGAGTTGTAAATCAGATTGCTTTGATACTGTGCGAAAAGGGGTCAGGAGAGTCTTGAACAGCTGCTTTAGAGAACATCACTACCTTAAAGAAAGTAATAAGCTTGATGAAGACGAGAAAGAAAAGTTCAAACGATATGTTGGAATGATGTCCTCACAAGGCCTGGATGATGATGAAATTAGATCTGGTCTAAAAGTCTTAAGCCAGATGCTCTATCAGCATTATGACAAAAAGAAAGTCTGGATATTAATCGATGAATATGATGCTGTTGCAAATGTGGCGTACAGAGAATTTGATACTGATGATCTCAATAAAACTATCAAATTATTTGCGGGAATTTATGAAACCGCCCTCAAAGGCAACAAGTACCTAGAAAAAGGAGTCCTGACCGGGGTACAGTATATTGCAAAGAGTGGTATGTTATCTGGTCTCAATAATCTTGGCAAGTTTAATTTTACTGATGCTAAGTATGCACAACATTATGGACTTGATCAAAGTGAGGTTGACCTTTTCTTCGAACACTTTAATGTGCCAAAACCATTGCATGACAAGGCAAAGTCTTGGTATAATGGTTATAAAGTGCTGAAGCACAATGGCAATCTTGCAACACCCCCACAGGAGTTGATCAGTAAGTATAATATCTGGTCAATCATTAGCTATCTTAAAAGAGGAGAACTCTACCATTTCAAATCTCACTGGGAGGAGAGTGGTAATATAGATTTCTTAGATGACCTAGTCACAAAGCCAGAAGTTAGAGAGGAGGTGGAAAAGCTGGTAGATGGTGGATGTATTTCCTTTGCCAGGATAGATGATTTTTCAGTAAATGACTTCAAACAGCTTAAGAATATGCTCAGTGGCAATAAGGAGATTGCCCAAGATGGTCTAGCAGTGCTTTTTTCTTACCTGTTTATAGGGGGGTATCTCACTATAGATGGCAATGTTAAGAATTCTTATATATTGCCCAACATGGAGATCACGCACGAGATGGGGAAAAGATTAATAAAGTACTATCAACAGATTTGCACGATAGACCCTACCATGATTCAGAGTGTAACCAATGCACTGCAGGACATTATGAGCCAACCTAATCAAGAGCGTATGCAAGAATACTTCAAGTACTTCTATAATCATTTCAAGGAAGTAATTTGCACTGTTAGACTGGTTGGTGATAAAAATGAAGAAGGTGTGTTTGCCAATGAAGACTTCATCCATTCCCTGTTAAACTACATCGCACTGCAGACGCAACATACCACGTTTGGTAGTGAACTATACACCACTAAGCTGCATTCAAAGCAACGAGGTCAAGCAGATATAAAAATGACTAATAAGGATGTGGGGGTCATCATGGAGATTAAGTGTGTATCTGTATCAAATCATGGTAAGAACCACATGAAGGAGGCACTCAAACAAGCAATGAGTTATCGCAATCTACTAGACACACATAAAAACCTGTTTATTGCCATCAATGTTGGACAGGGCATGCACACTTCTGAAGAAAGGACCATAGAGTTTTTATGCCTTTCAGTTATGCCTGATGGGCAGAATGTTTTTGGTATTAATGCTTTGGGTGATAATGATACCTTTGGTGTGGATAATAGCATTTTGAAAGGCTTTACAGGGAATAAATAAAGCAAGGATCCAATTTTTTTATCAGACTTAACAAGACTAACAACCTTAGTACCTAATATTTGATGAAACCTCCTTGTCTTAATGGGCAACTAGCTATCTGCTTAAGAGAAACCTTTTGATCAGATCCATATTGCATCTTTGCCAGTGTTGGTTGGCAGAGTGTTGATGTCTACCTTGCATTAGAGCAAATGGATATTTTATATATTTTACAATTTTGAGCGTTGTGACCAATCTTTCCATCATTTCTACATTTTCCTTGAAGCTGTCCTTGAAATAAAGCAACTTCTTGAGCATCTTTATCTACTATTTTGAAGTTGTATTTCATGTTTAAGTTTCCATTCTTAATTTAAGATTGTCCTGGATTTCATCAATAGTCAACATCTTGATTTTATGATTTAAGAGCTTATGCATCATTGCTCCTAGTTGGAGATTGTAGTCATAATTCATGTTATTCAAAATATGAATCATAAATTGGTGATCACTGATGTTGGATCCCAATTCTTCAAGCTTCATGCATTAGTCAAGTTCAGCTAACCAGACTTCTTTATCTTGTCCTTTCTTTAAAAGCACACTGATGCAATAGCTTCTAAATTCAACTGAAGAGGGTACAGAGAAGGGCTCAAACTTGTTCTTCAATCTATCCCATGGAAGGAACACATTACTGTCAATATGATCCTTACTTTTGCAACCTTTCACTAGGTTAATCATTACCTTTTCACTACTGGTCTTGTCATCAAAAGATAAGAGTAGCTCTGTATAAGCCAATTCATTTACATCAGAAGCCATAAGTAGTTTCTTTCCTTCTTCTGAATCTATATCATAAACTTCATCAGTTTTGGGAATTCTTACTTTCCCCAACAAAACATCCTTGAAGCCCTAGCGCTTTACCTTTATTCCTTCTTATTAAGCCAATAGTGTGCATATTTTTTTACTTTTAGTTTGAATTATGCATTGTCTTGATAAAAGAATTAAACTTACATTACACTTCCCCCGCATTATCACAGAATCCAAAAGCCTTTTCTGTTATCTCCTTTTGGTTCTTTTTGCAATTTACCATTCCAAATGAAGAGATTGAATTAACAGTGACAAGGCATAAGGTCAAATCTATTAAGTTTAATTTACACCGAATCTCTTTTTCAGCAAAAATAAACCAAGTTATTTTGATTTTAAATAGTTGCAGATGCCGACAACAAGTCTCGTAATCCCTTAGCGGCATCAATCTCTTGTTGCTGTGAAAGTGCGTCCATACTACTGCCGTCAAAATCTACTTGTTGATTTTGTTGAAGTCTCCGACGACGCAATTCATCCTTTTGATTGGCATATTTTTCACGTTGGCGCTCTCGACAGCGGACGCATTTCGTAGCAAGTCCCTTATCACCAAAGGCAGCCCAGGGACGAAAGTTCTTACATCCTTTGCACCATTTAATTTCCAAGTTGCTTTCGGCAATTACCCAAACTGTAACATCGCATACCGTACACAATCCCTTATTTTGACGAGGGATGATGTGCGTCGAATCTTGTTCTTCCTCATCATCTCCTTCCTCTGCCTGCACCTTGGTACGACGTGGTGCACTGGCAATCCCTTGGGCACAAGATGCGGAGCAGATTCGTAACTTGCCGCACATAACACATGGTCTCCTTCCAGTTTCTGAAAAGGTGGGATTCGGTACTTCCGTACCATTTAGTCGCACTTTGGTAAGGTAATCTGGATAATTCACGAGCTGATGAAATTCTGGAATCAACGACTCCCTAGCTTTATCCGCTTCACCCCAAAATTTGGAGGGGATAGGACCTTTTAATGGTAGACAGCGGTTAGTACTAGGAGCTTTTCCCGTGGTCAACGCTGCTCTTTGCCATTCTGCCACGGATTTGATCTCAGTCGTAGAAGAAGGTGGAGACTTTGTAGTGTTATCCGACTTTTCGCTGCTTTGGACAGCTTCGTTTTGAGATTGTACATTAGGTGGAGTTGGAGGAATTGGAGGAGATGGTTGAGGAGGAGGGTAATGATATTGGTGGTATGGAGCTGTCTGGCCATAGGGGAAGTGTGCTGGATGCGGAAAGTATGGAGCATGCACATGGGGAGGAGGAAATGAGGCATGAGGGGGCATCCTCCAGTCGCCGTTGGGGGTGTGGCTTTTGTTAAAAGGATGTGGATATGAATATCCGTAATTTGCTGTTCTAGGAGCGTAATACTGTTGATATGAACTGTGCGTTTTACTGTAACTAGCATCAGGCGGGGGATATTGTGCATAACCCAGAGATGACTGTTGAGAGGATTGACTTTGCGTTTTAGATTTGGATTTTGAAGTTTTTCCGTTTACCTCGGTAGTACTTTCGTCATCTTGAGATTTCAAATTTCTCGACGGTCCTCCTTCAATTGAAGAAGAAGGGGATATTACTCTTTGCTTTGATGCCGCCTCACCCATTGAACTTGATGCAGGTGAATGCAAGCCATTTTGCTCTTTCTCGCTATCAGAATCCTCGTCGTCATCTTCTCTGTTTTCTTCGTTACTTCGTTTTAAACGTTTTCGAAATGGAGAACTAGGATCGGCTAGAGGTGGGGGCGGTTTGGGAAGTGGAGAATACGGTGTATGATAAACCTGTCGATTCCTTGAGTAAGCATCATGATACATGTAAGGGGGAGGCGGAGGTGGAGGATATCCATGATATGAGTGTACACCGAAATTTGGGTACATGTACCCACCAGCCCTACTATCAGCATGGTGGCCGCCACTTTTTGTTGGTGATTGCCTGTTTTGCCAAGCCTTCCCCTCATCTGATTCGTCAACATCATCATCACTGTTCTGTGCCTTAGTGCACCGAATGGGCGAAGGGAACAATTGTCGTGCTCCTGTCCCGAATACACTGATTGCCTTAGCACTTTCTGGTTCTGGTGAAGAATCATCATTTGTGGAGCGCTCATAGGTCTTAGAGGGTCGTTGATCACAAGAAAACGGCGTTACATAAGACTGATCTTTGTATTCTGCTTGAGGTAACTGAGACCTAGCTACTGGGGCATGCTTGGTTATTGTTGAGGCAAACGACAACAGCATCTCTGGTCCCTCGTTACATTTTGAACTGATTGTGGCGGTTTCGCCGTGTTCGATAGCGTTATCATGACTATCCTGTTTTTCTGAAGTGCTTTCATCCTTTTCTCCTTTTAGATGAGGCATTCTGTCGTCATCTAAACTTTAGAGGTTTTATCAGTTCACAGATCTTATGTGATAGATCCAAAACATTTTTTCATTCATTAGGGTCAAAATTTGAACAAATTTATGAATGGTAACTTCAGGTATGGATAGTTTAATGAAGAAAACTCAACGCATTTACTAGCTGAAACTTACTGGAGGAAATGCCGATGTACATCTATTTAATAATCTACTTCCGTTGAACAGGAGCAATCTTGACCCAAAATTTCGCCAGAAAATCCGAGCCATCGAAAAAAGCGTAAGAGTCGTAATTTCTCGCAACGCCGAACAATTAGGAATTTAAATTCCTCATTGGCGTTCAAAACGATAACATATGAATATTTTTGTCTACGAGCAAGTCAACGGCTTTACACATCTATGTAATTTTGAATTTTTAAATCAGGACTGCAAAAACGGAATCGGCAACAACATTCTGTCAATGTGTTCTCTCATGCAATAGTGCGTTGCTTTGAGTTTAAATGGTGCGCAACATTTTTATGAACCTAGCTCATCAGAAATACATCTGATGCAAGGATATCAAAACAATACGAGAAAAGAGTTTGTGCAACTCAACAATGTAACAATGATTACATGTACTGTGTAGTACGCAATATGTGCATCAGTGTGTAGTAGAATAATCCAGGCATTCTCAAACATCTAACATCCTGAATGTGACATTTCTTTGGACTGCACTATAGACTGGACTTCTAAAAAGTATTCTAACCTGAGTAGATACAACCCAATCCGATTAGATTATTTTTTTCATAGGCATCATCAACCCAATTAATGGCATACATGATGTCATCAATTGAAAAATCCCCAGTGGCTTTGTAAAATATTGGTATATACAAATATATCATCCAATCATTGGTTTCACTTCAAGAATAAACACCAAGTAGAACTACTTGCAGACTGCCTAACTCTGGTCTTCCATTTGAAGAAACAAGAGAAGTGCATATTCCAACCAGGCTCCAAGCATCATCGTCACGAACATATATTCTACATCTAAAGACCAATACTTGCTTATAGATTGATTACATACTATGTGGGTGAGGATAATCCCAATAGAGAGAAGTAAGTTTGACGCATGCACTTGTATTTAATGGAGCAAAAAAGAGTCCGTTTGAGTTTAGTTATGAAACATGTAGAGTTTTCGGTTATAACCCTTGAATTTTTGTATCATAGATCTGGACTTGTTATCCCTCCAACTTATCGTCAATGCTCCTAAAATTCTTAAAGTAAGACTTAAACATCTTGAATCCATGCGTTACTGCAGATCAGATGAGTTAGGATTGAATTTTGGATAATATTAAAGTAGCAAACGGTGATGGATACGACTAGTACTTACAATCTTCTACACCCATGACTTCTCGACAGGAATGCATGGATAATTGTGGCATACCTATATCAACAGTACGAATCCCAGTTAAGGAACTGATTATGGGTCCAATGGTGGAACCACATAAGCAATCGTTGCGGACAACAAATTCTTGAATGGGTATATTTTCAAGACGCCCCAATTCACGAATTACAAACCCCGTGATTGTGTTGGTGGCATACCGTTGATTTTGATTCGTCTTGATGACGACACCACCATTCAATTTTGGAGCGTGGTTGGCTTCGTGCTTGGAGGCATAATTAGGATGAACTGCATGAGCCATATCACTTGAAAGGAAAAATGAGTTTCGAATGCAACAGGCATACAAATCAGGATTGAGACTTCCTGGTGTATCACTTAAAGCATCTGATATCCGACGAACTGCCTCCATCATGGCCGGCGATCCAGCTCCCTCGGCACTGTTGCTTCCCACTTCTTCATGATCGAAGAAGACAGCCATACAAATGTTGGGGTCGTCCATGATATTTGTCGAATGGTCAATCAATGCTTCTGTGGCACAAAATACTGTGGCAAGATTATCCAATCGTGCCGAATTCAAGAACTCATTCTGAATGCCAGCCAATGATGCTGGTTGGACATCAAATAGATTCAATTCCAAATCAGCAATTTGATCAATGTCAATATTCAATTTGCTGGCAATTGCCTTCAGTAGCAATGGTTCCTGGCCTTTCTGCCAATCATTCAACTGCCTTTCTGCCTCTGTCTCTAACTTACTCTGCGTTCCAATAATAGGAAGAAGATGATCCTCTTTATTAAACTTGAAAGCTGCCCGTTCCTCAGGTGATTGTAAGTGAATACAGAGTGTGGAGACACGGGCCAGAGGTTGATCGAGCTTGACGAGCTTCTGAGATATCATTCCATCCACACCATCCTTATTCTCACGAACTAGGACACGTCCTGAGAGTCCCAAGTCACGATCAAACCAAGTATGCCAAAGACCACCACCGTAACATTCGACTCCCAATTGGAGACACCCCTGTCGGGGAAGTACTTGAGATCGTGGTTTGACCTTTAGGTTGGGTGAATCCGTATGACCACCGAGGGATACGAAACCATTTCCTGCAACGTATACTCCACCAACAGTGAATGCTACCAAGGCAGAATGATTTATCGTATAATAATACTTCCCACCCAATTGCAATTTACCTGCAAAGGGTTCTCGTTTTCGCAATGCTTGAAATCCCGCGGCTTGAAGCTTCTCAACACAGTTGGCTACAGCATGAAAGGGATCAGGAGAGTTAGTGAGAAAATCACATGCCTTTAAAGCGAATGTGGTGGTGAAGGAGGAGGAGGAGGAAACATCTGTCATGATCTTTCTTTTTTGTTTGTTGTGTTGGGTATCCAAAAAAATCCACACATGTCACTAGTAACAACTACCATACTACCGTATAGCATGAATTCTAGGACGAAGTCTAAAAAAAAGTTCCACAAAGAATGCAGTTTGGATCGACTGTCTTACAGACTTCAAATGTTGGCTTTTATGGATACTTTTGGAAGATTTTAGTGAAAAAAGTGCAGATACTTCCTCAGGAGAAGCGCGGGCGTAGTCCCTATTTGAGCATACAACACACTCCTCCCTAAACATAAACTTGCTATTTTCAGTGTTAAACGATGAGTATTAATGCTATCATTGCTGAAACCTATTCGCGCGGAATAAGTAACTGTTTTAACTTTGAATTTAATCCAAATTGTCATTCTGATCCTTTTTCTGTGTTGTAGACGTCACTGAATATATGCATATAAAGCAAACTCTGAAATCATCAGAGTCTGTCACTGTCTGAGTCAATTTGGCGTAGATGTAACTAGGTAACGCGTATCAATGTACTATTTGCTGGATTTGCCTGAGGTTTGGAATGTTTGGCATGCCCTTAGCAGCACTTTATGGATAGATAGATGTTTCATGCTCATTCCTGGTGTGAATCTGGAGAATTCAATCTGGGACACATTGCACAAAGCTGCTCTAAGAGTTTATACAAATTTGCAAAATTATGATCTAAAAGTCGCATTTATCTTAGGTCTCTTGTGAATCAATTGCAACGTGTTTCCTTGACCACGTTGTCTCTTTAGCTTATGTGCTAGATTCCTTTAGACTTTGTGATCTTAGCTTTACGACTTAGATTCACGACTTGGATTCATGAATCGTGAACCTTGATAGATTCCCCTTTGTTACTTGGGAATCTGTAGTTATTCCTACCGTATTGATATG
>CAAAJI010000088.1:109897-121374 GCA_900642245.1 Fragilaria radians | reverse complement strand
CTTCTAGTATTATTTACTTTGTCCTAACAATACCTTTGGATGTCTCCAGTATCGGTGCACCCACACATCTCGTAGCTTTAGTAACTTATTTAGTGTTATTATACTGTATTGCTTACAACCTAATATGTTAGGTAGTATCTTAACTCAAGGGTATATGTCACCCATCATGACTTATCCTGTGATATGATGCATCATATCGTTTACCTTGCCATAAGAAACTTACCATATGACTGTATCTAGCAATGGTTGGATGCTTTCGTTAATGCGTAATATCTCTGATAAAAAACTGGGTATGAAACTAGGATATCAGATCCCAAATTTATTTATTTTTTTCAGACGCTTTTTGATGCTCTGGAGGCAACTCATCCTTGAATTTTAGTGAGTGCAGACTTATCAGAGGACAAATAGTCTCAGTTTTTCGAAGCATCATAATGTGATGAAATTTTGACATACTTGATCCATACTATTAGTTGTAGGTGCCTTTTGCTAATCCAGATACTCTACTTGACACAAAACGTATATACACCATTTCACATTTACTCTTCAGCCTGCAGTAGAGAGCCTGCCCAAGAACATTTCCATTTAAATTAGATTCGCTGAGAAGCTTTTGTTTGCTACTATGGACATATCATCAACATACGTCTCTATAAATCCTTCTGATCTTTGACACTCGTGGTCATGACATTTTGAAAGAAAACCACGGACAATTTTTGTTTCCATGAGCAAAGCACTTCTACCTACTGTTTCACCTGATATACGTTTTCACAACTTTATAACACTTGTATTTATTTTCCCAGATTAGTGGCTCGTATTTCAATACCTATCGATTGTACTAAGTAATTGATTTTTGGATCGGGATGCTGCTTTAACAGAAAGCCAAGTTTTCAGAAATCAAGTTACAACTTATACTGTCCTCTTTTTCATTAGGAATTAAAATGTTTGGTGAAGATCTTCTTCAGGGACTCCCATATCCAATAAGCACGCAACTTCATCGAAATTTCTCTACCACTGAAAGTTTGTATCAATCATCTGTAGGACTATTGGGCTCAAAGAAAATTATGCTTATGCTCGAACAATAGAAGTATTTATTCTTCAAATTTAAGTATTGCCGAATTGATATCGATAAATTTTCTTAAAAGTCATTGTGCCACAATATTGCTGCTTCTAACTAAGGCATCTGTACGATGGATGGGATATGCTCTCCTTCCTAGTCGCATGGGAAGGATTATTATACTCCTCCGCCTCCTCATTGCTCCCAATGACTTAACTGAATTTGATAAGGGAGGATCCAACTTATTCTTTTTTTCTTGGTACTTTGCTAGTTGTCAACTCACTCTTTCTTTCCTTGCTCTAAGAGCATAGCACGTCTCCAATGAATGTTTACACATTAATAGACTAATAGAAACACCTTTTTCCACACACAAAAGTAACTCAAGTTTCGAATTGTCTCGTCTAATCACTGAAGAATCATGCAGATGGGCTACGTGACATTTTCTGAAATAATAGCATACCCAAATTGAAAATAATTAAAAATTGTCTCGTCTATTCACTGAAGAAACATGCTGATGGGATACGTGACATATTCTGAAATAATAGCATACCCAAATTGAACACTACTAAAAACGTTTCACATCCGATCTGGCCTTCAGCCGGCACCGGTGCTACGTCTACACATTTCTGATGTCATCAATGACGAATGATTGGTGTAATGTATCGAATCACAGTGGCAGTCCTGTGAGATTGAATACATTTGAAGATACCAATGTCATGTTAGGTCAAGTAGTAAAACTCAAATGTTGCATCATGCAATAAATTTTATAACCTGCATAATCTGCATTAACAGATGACGATCATAAAATCCATATCATTATTATTTTTGGGAATATTAAAACGGAAATTCAAAGGTAGTTATGATCTTTCTCTAATAACCAACTTTGAGTAGCAACGCAAGCACCAACTACTATTTGTATATTCAATAAATTCTGGAGATTGTTTTTGAGTCAGGGTATCTTCTTTGATAATTACGATGCTTTCATAAAAAATCTACTTTGACGCACATTCTGCCCAGAGTTTGTTCCGAAATCTTACATTCATTCCCAAAGTCCTTAAAAATAGAACGAAGTCTTTTATAAATTACTCCAATTTGCCATATCTTGGCGACATTATATCCACTATATTCATAATATTCCAAGATTTAGACGCGTAAAGAATTATCCTTTAGTTGATGCTTCTCTTTAAATTAAACAATTCCAACAGCAACCGGAGAAATCATCAATGACCAAGGCCCAAAATTGTGAACCTCCAATGCTCTCTTTTTTTATTGATAATTTGTCCACATACAATCTTTCTCCTACAACTACCACTTTTCCAGTCCTTATTTAAAATATGAAAAATCGGTTGTAGCCACTTCGCCAACTTAGCGTATCAATCAAATAACCGAAACAAATTCAGTCTTACTTCTCAAATTTATCTCAACGAACAAGGTTGTATCTGCTATCGTTGATTGTATCAAGACTCTAAAATATTCGAGAAGAAACCATTTTTCAAGGTCTTACTGATACTTAACAAATTTACCAATGGGCCTGTTCAAATTTTACTCTCTCAAGCACAATGAAAAACGTATCGTTATTTTTCTGCTTAACCGTACATCATTACTTTCCGACTTTCTGTGCGGTCATTGTGATGCTGTTTCCTACCTCTATTTCTTCAGAAATAGCTGTGCAATTGCATATCACTTCATCATTGCTGAAAAGGTTGAATGATGCTCCGCTGTCGCCAATCCACATTTCACCGCCGATATCAACTTTTGCAGTCATTTAAATCAACACTATATAAGCTAGCTTGAGTCTTCTTCATCAATATGAAGTAATTCGACTTCATATGTCTGGTCTACACATGGCTGGTCTTCAAGCAATAGCTACAGAAAATTTTACTTGCATCCTCTCTGGCCTGTTTTGATTTGTACTGTGTTATCTTGTGACCCAGTTAACCGTATTTCCTGCACATTCCTTTGAGTTGTAAAGCCTTTTAATGCATTTCCTTCACCTAAGCTTTTTCTTATTGTATTCTGATGATAACGAACGTCTTTCAAATCTCAAACTTAAAATGTCTAAACATTTCTCGCTCCAAGTTTGACTGTCTCCTTTTCTCATCATTTTGCAAAAAAAGATTATGCACTTGTCTTGTCAATGAATTTTTACAGGCAACTCATCATTTTATCCTTGAGATTGCAACCTTTTAAATGCCTTTATACCTCCAATTAAGTCATTCTTGAATTTGGAAAGTTTAAGGACTGATTTTTTCTTTTTCTTGAAATTTGACCTCGTGGAATTCAATTATTACCCCATTTAAAAATCATACTTCGATCTATAATTCGTGTCTCACTGCAGTTCAATCCTCCTAATTCCATAGATTATTACTTTGATTTTTTCTAATCGTTCCATTCTTATTGTACTATAAAAACACCAATTAAGGTTAATCATTTCAAGTTTCCTCTATTTATTATGACAACGGGACTATAATTATTTTTCTTCATATGCCTATTGCATAATAACAACACTATGTCGCTTCTTGAGGGCAGATATGCGATCATTCCGATATACAAAGAGTTAATTCTCCATAGCAATTAGTTTTTCAACATTTACCTTTAGGGATATAGAATAGCGGCATGTCGAATTCTTGGCCTCCATTAGACTTCTAGTCTATCTATATTTATTGGCAAAATCGTATAAATAAATTCTACTTTTTCAGATGCTTGTGATTACGACAGCCTTGGGACAATAAATTAGGATAAGTTGATGCAAAAACAGTCTTGGAAAAGCTTCAATGTTCCGTCTTCATGCAAAGAAGGTAGGTAACACATGTGTTAGACTCCCAATCAGATTTCTATTAGCAATTGTGAACTAACCCTCGCTGCTTTCTCTCCTCCATTGCTCATTACCAAGAAAGTAAATTATTCTAGAGTCGATGGGAGAAGAATCAATTCCATCAAGTCTAAATCAAGTGTACAAAATTGTAATTCAAAATGTCAGAAGAAGATTCTCAAAACTCCATCGCAAGTGACTTTTCCACTCGTCAACACTTCAGTAAGTTAGGCTCACGCGGTAAACTGAATTCATCGTTGCCATGTCGCTGGGAGAGTATGTTCGAGAAATTAAAGGTCTACAAACAAAAACATGGCAATTGCCTTGTACCAAATAGGTATGAGGAGGATCGTTCTTTAGGTTCCTGGGTTTCAACACAACGACGATACTTCAAATTGATGAACTCGTCAGAGAGTATCGGGAACAGCAAAAATCCTAAAGTGAACGAAATGCGAATTGCAAAGCTACATGATATCGGCTTTGTCTGGGCTGCCAGTGACCCTCGTCATACTCCATGGGAAACCAGATTTCGAGAGCTATGTGAATATAAGGAACGCTACGGTAAGCCACTTACTTCGGGGACGCTAAAGTGATGTCGTTATCCTGTCCAATACTTTCTAACGCAAGATAATACTTGTCAAGGCAATGTACTGGTTCCGATCGGTTATAAGGTAGGTTGCGCTACGTGCCCATTTTGCACATGTGAATCTGCTCTGCGGAAGTCTCACCAAAGATATTATACAATTTGTAGGATAATATTCAATTGGCAAATTGGGTAAGCACTCAAAGACAGGTACGATCAACCATTTGGATGTGATTCAGCATTTCACTTAATCATTACAAAAAAATCCCATTATCATGTCGCTCACTTTGTATGAACCATTACCATATCCTCTATCATGCAGGCGTATAAAGCCTTTATTGACGGACGCGCCACAACGATAACATCTGCAAAAATCTGTCGATTGGAAAGTATTGGGATGGTATGGGATGCACAGAAAGGAGGGAATCGCAAGCGCAAGAATTGGGATGGTAACGATGTTACGTTAATGGCTTCTGATCCAAGAGTAAAACTTTATGTGAGTGCTGACCAGATAGACAACACTCCTGATAAAATTACAAACTCTGCATTAAAAAAGTCCTTCGGTAAGTTTCAAGACCATGAAATTCAGGGATGCAAAGAAGACGGTTTGAAAAATGTTGAAATCACGAATGTTGAAGAATTAGTAGATAATAGCGTTAAATCATGTAGGCATGACTCAGAGAGTAAAAATCAAGCATTGAAAATCAGTCGTGGATCTGCCGAGAAGGCTACAAAGAATCATGTTCGTGATGATGGAGACTATGCCACTCTTTTGAATCTTAATTCAAAACGCAATAAGAATGTCTCCACTTCGCTTTCAACGGCAAAGCATTGTCCACTTCTGCATCCACGATCAGCTGTATCAAAAATCGTAGATGCCCAACACAACGCATCGAAAACCGTGGAGTATAGTGGCATAAAACCTTATCAATCGAGAAATAGCTTTGCTCGAAAATTAAAAGGCAAAGGGAATCATGATTTCAACGGGTTCCATGGTCTCCATCGCAGCGAAAGAACTGGTTTAGTGTTCCATGATGGAGATTCAACTTCAGAATCAGGAAATTGCTGTCCCTCTTTGATGTCTGGATATCCACTAAAGAAAGCCAACAGGATTCATGACAATTTAGATATAGATTCCTTCATTCGTATGACAAAAGTGCAACGAGTTCACAGGAACTTAAAAAATGTTGACACTGATCATGCAACTTCAGAAATCACAAATGCAAGTAGCAATGGTTCTGAATCGAAAACGACAAAACCATCGGAAGTGTTTCTCATAGAGGCATTAAAGGCTGCATGGGAACTAACAACAAATATACCTGCGGAAAGTATCGAAGAAGTATATTTCTTCTTGGAAACAATGAAATTGAGGAATGTCATGAATGTGTTGATGGCGCTTCAACACGAAGCTCTGTTTTGAGTTAGGCCTTACAAATTAACATTACCGGCCATTTTTCTTGCTAAAGTCATATCAAGCTTTGATATTCTACTGTTAGACCACAGTTTTATTTCCATCACGTATTGTTTTGTATCAAAATTCGTTGAATAATCAACTATGTAACGAAGCAAGAACATTACCTTTCTTTCCTATAATGATCACGGGGCTGACTACATTCATCTACAATAAAGTTCTTTGTTTATTCCATTTGCGGCCGGGTGATCATTCTTCTTCAACATGATTACGACAATGACTATAATGTAATGGAGTGTTCTTGGGAGTAATATTGCTTGATGAGCACACAACTTTGCTTACCATGTCTGAGATGCATTTTAACAATTGTAATAGATTGTTTAGGAAACTAGATTCTTGCTTTGTCTGTGTGCCTTCAATTTTAGTTAGAATCGAAATACTATTTCCGTTCTGAATAACATATCATATAATCAGCTAGAATAATTAATTGCTCTTCACTACGCAAACAGATAATGCATCTAACCCATGTAAGTCTCTTTTAGAAATGCTAAGTTCCAGCGTAACAAACTGCAGCCAATATACCTGCTCAAGGTTACACTTAACAAACTGCCTTATTTATCTCTTTAGGATAGATAAAGGTTGGAAATAGGATACCAATGTGTTTTTATGAATTTGCTTGGAATTATCTTGTTGATAAAATAGATAATTTCCGTGAGAATGAAAGCAAAGACATATTTCCTATTTACTCATTGCAGCCATCCAAACAATTTGATAACTCTCTCATAATTTTATCTCATTCGTGTCCAGTACATTTGCTGTGGTCTGATCTTCTCCAAAATAGCCTTTCTTTCAAACATTCCTTTATCACTGTTGCAGTGGTATGCTGCTCCATTATCTCCAATCCAAACATTGTCCGGAAAGTCGGGACTTTCTGACATTGAAATGAAAACTGCAGAGCCAGCAATCTTTCCTAGTAGCACCGGAATTGGATAGAGTATTTCCGTTTCTTTTGAATAGTTGAAACAGTTAGCATTGGTGTGACCAGGCTTTTTACAGTAAGCACAAAGATTAGTGCGCCAATATCTCCCTGTGTTCTTGATCTACCTAATGCTTGGATTGGACTGCCTCATGTCCTATCTTCTCACAAATGCAGAATTTGCGCTTAGCGTAGGATGTATATATAGCTCAAGCATCTGAACCGTCTCCTTTCTCCGTTGGATTCTGATTTAACATGGAAACTCCCCAATTGTTGACTAACCCCTTGCTCTTTTGATCGATTTAAGCGGATCTGCTTTGCTTTTAATTCTCTTCTCCAACAAGAGAGCTCGTTTACATGACTTAGAAACTGATCATCTGTTGTTGCACTTCCTTTGCCTTCTAACTTCATTCTCAGCTCTTCAAGGCAATCCAATAAGCTGTATTTCTCTTCAATTTACTCTGCATAAACACCTTCTTTGCTTGACAAAGGAGGTAGCTGAAGTAGGCTCACAATTCTTCTTCAATCTATATGGCCTCCTTTATTTCGCCTGCTTATCCACTCATAAATCTATTGACTCGTTCTTCTCTGTTTGCGTTTTATTGTTCAAGCAGCAGGTAGAACAGTAGCCCATAGAAAGACATCTTATCTTTTGATGGGCCTTTCATGTTTTCTACTGATAAGCTCACTAACTTCCTTTTTTTGTGACCTCACTGCACTTGTCACCTTCTGATGTCATTAACACTTTACGCAAGTACATTATGTCGGGACTGCTGGTGGCTTTGAATGATTTGGTTATGGTATGGGGACTATCCACTTCTGATTACATTCGAGGAGCATTATTTGTCGCTGGTACGATGCAATATATGTGATCATCTGCTGTTGCGACTTATTGGATTCTTCCGTTGGACAGTAGTCTTCTATACCTGATTTGTATTCCTGAAGCTGTATCAATTATTGTAAATAATGACTCATTGGCGTGGAGCACCGGTATATTGCCTTATCTTATGCTTAATGCATGGCATTTGACCAGAGACAAGGATCCATGGCATTGGCTATTTGATGTTTACTTATTTGAGTAGTATTTGGGCTCTATCCTGCTGAATTTGGTCTCAAATTCTCTCTTCAGCCATTACATTCTAGAAATTAGCCTTGACCCCGCATTGACTTTAACTTGATACCTGTTATTAATTTTCTGTTGAAATAGTGTTGTCTTCAAAGTTTCCAATGATAACGCTGATAGCACTTCAAGCTAACTCCTTAGAGATTCTTCTTAACAGATTCTCTCGCGAAGGTTAAAAAAGCTGATCCTCGTGTCCCTACACCTAGCAGTGATTAGTACAGCTGACATTTGCGAAATTAGATCTGGAGTAGGACAGTCAAGTGGATCAATTCATACGCATTCTTTGGGGATTCTATTCTGAACATAAAAGCGCGGCAAATTGGGATTGGAAAGTTGAGAAGTCCCTTAGGTTAATTTCCTAATTTGCAGCTGTTCACTTAGTGGCATAAGTCTTAACTTGTTATGTCAGATACGCAATTCTGCCTTGCACCAACTTTACTTATTACTTCATCACTCGATTTATTTTGTGTTGCGTTGTATGCTAAAATTGGTGATAAATATATAGACTTATGATATTGAATGCTACCTGATGTCAATTTTCTACTCATGGTGCACAGTAGAACACATACCCTATTTCGGAAGTACTACAGAAGCAATGCTTGAGTTGAGGTTGCTTGCTCTGTTGTAGTTGCATCTCAACCAGGATCACGAAAAGCGATGCATACGTAGTACACATGGCATTGCCCAAGTCACCATTTTTCTAAGTTATCTCACTTACAACTTGCTGAGGGCTTTTCGGAAGGTGAATTGATGTGCTTTTCCTTCTTCGTTCTTTACATCATATCACTTTTAGCTGTGTTAAGGTGTCCCACTACTCCTCTAATTGCAATTTTGAATCTGCAGGGCTCATTCGAAGTATTTCGGATTGCTTGCCATTGACGATGAAGAATGATTACCAATTCCAATTCTAAATGATTCGAAACCCCATTGTGAGAGAGGACAAGATATGTTGCATTGCTGCCCAACATATCATTCACTGTGTAACCCATTGTGTACTTTTTTAGCCTACTTTTTGCTATATCTATGTACAGTTGATGTTGTTGTGCTTCAATGAGTCTTTTAGTCTGTAGAAGAATTGACATCAAATCACCTTCCTGCATCAATTCAGTGTTCGTTAAGCGTTTTGCATTTATCTTGTGCTTCATTGATGATGCCGAATCCAATAGTCATTCCTCGTCTAGCCTCACGCTTTATTTATTATGAACAGAAAATACTGAGTCAATATATAGGAAGTTATCGAATGGTTACATTGGTAATAATTAGTAATCAATCAATTTTCGTAAACAATCTATGATTCTAGATAACTTCTTGAAGTATCGTAAACTTGATTTTATTCTCCTTGATTGTCTAGATACACTCTATTGCACAAATATATTCCTTCTTGTAAATGCATGGAGTACCTTCATCACCTCTTTATTTGGTTTTGCATCGTTCTTTTTCATTTTGAATAGCTCCTCCTACAATTATAACTGTGTCTTGTCTAATTTCATTCCTTCAGAAGTTTATGTTTTCGCATGAGCTATGATATCTACTCTCAACACTCCTATTTTTTCAAAATCAAGTATCATACCAAGATAGTCATGTTTATTTCCACTTGTTGCCTTAAGTTTCACAATGTAATCTGAAGCATTGTTACATTAAACATTCATATAGCTCATTATGGACCTTCTTTTCAATTTGGCGTGACTTCAAATGGTCGAAATGCCACGTCATGGAATGTTGTTTTCCTCTCACTTTACAAATGCGGCGCAGAGATTGTATGGAATTAGAACAAGTCGAATAGACTCTAGGCCTTTTTTTGAACTCTTTTCGTATAGCATGAAAGAAACCCGCATCCCGTCTGATTATTTTTGTACAAATTATTTAGATTGTATTGTTTCCACCTTTTTCACCATGAAGCCTTCACAACTATCTGGTAAAACTAGGACATGCATATCTAGTAACGCTATTTTGATCTCCATTGTAGTCCTTTCAATCTTGCACTTTTTTGCTTAAGTTTGGTCAAAGCATGACTCTGAGCATTGGCCTTTTTTGCCTAGTTGATGATCCATTCCTCCCTTTGTTTATTCTATTTGTGGCACAATGACTGCATTGCTATGTGGCAATATTAACATGGCAGCACAATTTCAGGATGACTTGAATTTCATTATATTGTGAAGTCACGTAGCACTTTTTGAATGGCCGAATCCATGTTCGAATGAATCAAATTGATTAGGGAAAAATATCTAAATCGTTGGATGACGGAGAATCAACTAAATAACGGCTAACGCTTTGCGTTTTTTGTACGAATAGGAGAAAGTAGGGATGATGAGGCTCTCTGCCATAATTTTACATAATGAAATCCGTAATGTGGTTTGCCTGTCCTCGATTTTGGCGATTTTGAATTCCAATGGAAGATTCCATCATATTCGTTTCGTTTGTTGCCTTCCTTGTCGTGGACACCACCAACACTCCAATATGAGATCCTTACCATGGTTGTTGGGCGGTATAATACTTGTGAATGGTGATTACATGGTAAATCGTAGAATTCAAGAAGATAACGTTACGAGTACAGATGCACCGAGTGCTACACCGTCCTCCATTCCAAGCAGTGTACCCTCACAATCCTCCAATAAGAGTGGATTTCCTTCGCAAATTCCCAGTGATAGTCCATCATCGTCAGTATTGGAATGTGGTGGTCGTGCGGGAGAAAGCTGTCTTGAGGATAAGGATTGTTGTTCTCAATCGTGTCGTTCGTTGCCAGGTCGACGTGTAGGAAAATGTCGTTCTGTGGCAGAACTATCTAAGGAACGGTTGGGAGCTGGTCGTGGTGGTGCGTCTGGACGGGAACAAGATTCCTCTCCTAAATGAAAGTAGGAGGACGACGACGACAATGTCTTGAAGGTGGTCATTCGATCGAATTCAAGATATCCAGTTGGACAGAGTTTGGATGTATGAGTGTTTTGTCATTAGGTGAAGAGAATGTATCAGTCACGCTTTATGTCTAGACCTCCTTTCTAAATTGCCTAGATAGTTTTTATTTGTGAAATAAACTAAGCTCATGAAGTAAATACGCCTTTGATTTTAAAATAGTCTTTAAACGACTATCAAGAAGGTCAAAAAGTTTGGTCCGTGTACCAATATTCTTACCAAAATGAAGAAGGTGGTATAGATGTAGTTTCCATCATTTCTTTCCACACGACAGTGCCTGTCCAATCCGCACTTGTGGTTGGTAGGAGTTTCATAGAACTGAGTTTATAGACACCAATTCCCAACCAAACAAGGTTCAAAAATACATAAATAAGTTTTGCCATCTGTACATCATCTCCAAGACCCTGAAACGTAATGGGAAGTGAAACGAATGATTTGATCGGTGAAAGGATTGCTGAGGATGTAACCGAAATCGAAAAAATATTAAGTGAACTTCCAGACATGTACATCATAAAGGCATTCATGGCAATTTGTTGTCCAGGAGACATGGCAATTGTCATGGCCTTTTGTTTCTTCCTTGCTGCTAAGATTGCAGTATTTGGTTGTACCGT
>CAAAJI010000088.1:87989-99048 GCA_900642245.1 Fragilaria radians | reverse complement strand
ATGGAGTATGACGAGGGTCACTGCCAGCCCAGACAAAGCCGATATCATGTAGCTTTGCAATTCGCATTTCATTCACTTTAGGATTTTTGCTCTTCCCGATACTCTCTGACGAGTTCATCAATTTGAAGTATCGTCGTTGTGTGGAAACCCAGGAACCTAAAGAACGATCCTCCTCATACCTATTTGGTACAAGGCAATTGCCATATTTTTGTTTGTAGGCCTTTAATTTCTCGAACATACTCTCCCAGCGACATGGCAACGATGAATTCAGTTTACCGCGTGAGCCTAACTTACTGAAGTGTTGACTAGTGGAAAAGTCACTTGCGATGGAGTTTTGAGAATCTTCTTCTGACATTTTGAATCACAATTTGTACACTTAATTTAAAAATGATGGAATTGATCCCTTCGACTCTAGAATAATTTACTCCCTTGTTAATGAGCAATGAAGGAGAGAAAGTAGAGAAGGTTACTTCACAATTGCTAATTGAAATCTGATTGGGAGTCCAACACATGTGCTACGTACCTTCTATTAATGAAAAGGAATGTTGAAGCATGTCCAAGACTGTTTTTGCATCGACTTATTCAGATATGTTGTCCCAAGACTGTCGTAATCACAAGCATCTTAGAAGGAAGAATTTAATTAATAGATTTCTCCAATAAATAATTCATATCCGAAGTCTTATGAAGCACAACAATGCGAAAAACCGCACTTTTGTATTCCTAAAGGGAAATGTTAAAAACTAATTGCTCTGAAAAATATGTTGAGGAATAATCGCAAAAACATTGTGTTGTTATTATGAATTCGACATTAAATGGAAAATAATTAAAGTCCCGTTTTCACAATAAAAAGAGAATTGATTAACCTTACTTGGGATCAAAGCTAAGTGCCTTAAATTACATTGGAAGGATATTAAATTGCACTTCATCAATGAAATGTATTATCATATGATATCTAAAAGAAGAAAGAAAGTGCGTAGAAATAAAAATGGATGGACTTGCTGAATATGAACAGGATTACGATCAAGCGATGAAAAACAGTTGAAAGGAAACTGATTCATGGAATTTGGAATGGAGAGCGATCAAGAATGATGTGTCTTTTCATTTTAAATTGCCTTCAAGAATTCTTTTTACAACTTTGATATTTAAAATTTTGGGATCCGTTTGCTAGATTCTTATCTCATCTTTACCTTACAAAGCCCAGCCAATTTAGCTGATTCAATCCACACAAGATTTATATTACATCCCGTTTTCAAATGTTTGGCCGGAAATAGATCTCGCCAAGATGTATGTTGAGGTTAAGTTTTAGGATTTTCGGAAGAGGTGAAGAACCCGGAAATCAATGGTATTAACTTGCCTCTAGCTAAAAACAGAGAGTATTGAGGGCTATGAGTTGGTGTGGAGATTACCCCCACTAAAGGAAGCAAGAGACAAGAGGAATTTATGATCATCCAGTATTTAGGATATCATTAGGAAGAGTCATATTAATACTCAAAGCTGAATTCAAAAGGATTAAAACATCCAGTTTGAATAATTAGAGAGAATTGGTGAAATGAGATTTTCAAAGTAATAAGAAAAAAAGCAAAGATGCATCGTTTCAGTTTTTTTATTTACACACAGGATGGATTGCTGAAAGATAGCTAAAGATGGGAAGAAAACTGCTGAAAGGCTATAGCAAGGATTCTCATGAGCCTACTACAAATACCATATTCTAGTCACAAGGCAAAAACAGATTTTCTAGAAGATTGGAACATGCGTGTATGGATTGGTGACACAGGAGCAATGAGTATGGTATGCCCGAATTCTCGCTGTGTTCACGTGTTGAAAAATCCGAAATCTTTGAAAGTTATTCGAAAGAGGAAACTAAGAGGAAAGTACGATCTGACTTGAAAGTGTAAGATATACACTTAATCCAAAATTGAAGCGCTTAAGCTGCACTAAAAAGGAAATAGACTGCATCTAGAGGCGCCATGTTCAAGCTCATAAAGGGTAAAAATGAATTATTACTTATAATATAAAAAGAAATATCGTTGATCTTTCTCTAATGGACAAACTCATTTTGACGGAGAAATGTTGAATACCTTCAGAAACTCAATTTGCTCCAGTATGGGGGCACATAGTGGAGAATAAATTGCTGAAGCCTTCAGTGACAGTAACTTTCTTAATGACAAGAATGAAGGGAAGAATACCACAAGACATATAGTATTGGATTCAGAAGCTCTGTTTTCATGGAAATCGTATTCAATGGGTAGCACTCTGAAGTCCTTAGGGTGAAATCGATACATTATGTGAAGAAGTAAAAAAAGTATAGTTTATCCCACATCTTCTTGAAACTCTAAGGAGATGTAAAAATTGGTATAAATCAATGTGGACAACATAAGAGTTACAATTCTATCAAAAAAATTCAGGTGGAAGATATTGATGAAATTTTGCGAAGTTGTCTCTTCACTTGATAAAATAATTAAAGTTTGTTTCAGTAACTTGTACCAAAGGGATGACAATAAAACTACCAATTAAAAAAGCATTAAAATAATCCTGACTTAAGCAATTTCAATTTTCCTAATGTCTCTAATTTGTCTTTGATCCTCGCCTCCACTATTATACTTCGAAGTATGTTAGGAAGCTTTAGCGATCTACTGTTTAATTATAATTAATCCTCGTTATGAAATTGTAAGCTATAGAATTATTTTCTAGAACATAGTTCATTGCTCTTCCTTTACTTTCTAGATTCCATAGGTTTCTAAGAATGACATCGATCTATTCACTTGTGAACTTGTGACTACTGCTGTATTGTAGTGTCCGCTCAGCTCAATCCGGCTTCACAATTTTCATCGCAACAAGTGCTTCCTCTGTTCTGGACAAACTTTTGCATTCGTACATTGGAGTAGGAAAAATAGTTAATGGAATCAAGCAACAAAGTCTTTTACGACCTGAACCGATGAAGTTGTTCTGTACGCTCAAAGCCCCTTCCATGTAAGGAAGAGACAACGATTCCACTCTTACAATATGTTCAATTGGATTCATCTTTATCACTTATGAACATTTGCAGAAAACATTTGTAGGATACTTGAGTAGGATTTTACAGTTAACAATTGACTATTTACAGAATAGAAATTTAACGCTTACTTCAAAAGTCAAATGATAGCTACACATATTTTCAAGGTTAACACAAAAGAAGGCAAAAGATGGCGCGTTTTTCTGTCTGCACCACGAACTATGTCTATGAAAACAACAGAACACATACAGTCAGAGAAGATTACATGAATCATTCAATGGAAGCATGGAGATTGAAGGACATGTCCTCAATTTGAAGCAAAGGAAAACGAAACCACAATACAAAATAAAAATATTTAACCACGAACCAAATTGCTAGGAAAGCTATCTTGATGGATAATTAAGCTGCAAGATTCAGAGAGTGACCTTAAGGTTCAAATATGTGCCTGGGAATGAATTTGGCAGAGGCGTGGTGGGGAAATTAGTATCCAACCCGTGGCGCTTTGTACAGTTATACCGAATCTTTATTCAATCTTGAAAATATTAATGATGTTTTGTGAACCCGAGGATTTAAAAGCTGATTTCTAGTTTTTTTCTCAATGAAGGACAGTTGCACGTGTAGCACAAATTGTAATGGCATATGCAATATCCGAAATGGTTATATTTGAAGCACTAAGTTTCAGCATCTAAGTAAAATTGGAAGTAAATACCACTGTATTTGCAGAGTATGAGAAATTCGATTTTCCTATTGCTTTTGTGTAATCTCACAAGAAAAATACAGCGTTTATTGTACTTCCACAACGATATGCCAACTAGGCCGAGATCTATTTGTTATTAGGAGATTGCTTTTATTCAAATATCTGAAAACAGGTTTTTGCAATATCGTACTAACAAAATAGTCATCTTCGGAATCTCAAACTCTGTGATCATTTCGCACTTTCTGTTTCAAAAGATAGAATTCTACAAAAACAGTGATATTTGGATATGATCTATTATCAGTCAAAAACATGTTTAATAGGCTACATATATATATATATAGTGGCTCTTCCTGTTGACGCAAGTAAACATGGGCACTATAGATAATTCTTGTTTTTACTCAACTATTCGCAAACAGTAACCATGCCATTGTCTATTACATATCTTTTACCACTTCGGATATACTTGCAGAAAACTTTTAATGGATATTGGAAAGTATGTGTTATACGTGCGAAAAAGTATTTCTTATTCATGGCTGTGGTGCAGATTAATTGAGTCAGGTTGCACTCTAACTCTTAACTAGATTTGACTACAAGGTCCATTTTAGTGGCAATCTAGATTACATCATAATATACACCGTGTAATCCCATTATAAAGCTCTCTGATCACACTATGAGAGGCTTCGTTGTATCCTCAGTTGGCTTGAATCCTTCGTAGTAATAAATCACTCCTATTCCATTCATCTCCATAGTGAAGACGTTTGACACAACTGGTATTCCTGGATGTAGCAAATCAAGCAAGAGTTCTGTTAAAATCCTCTTAAAGCGTATTGTAAGTACAAAATTGAGCTAATTCCTATAATTTGAATTGTGTTCTCGTCACAGTTTTCATTGTTCTATAATTTCTCATGTTTTTTTCATTCACTCTCACTGCACCATCAAACCAGGATAACTGGATAATGGGATGGCATTTCAACACACTGTCGTTAGCCAAGTCATCAGCAACCAGAGCATTTGACTCCACAAGAACTTTCCCCTGTAATAGAACTAACACAATTATTCAAACTTTCACCCGAAATCTTGTTTCTCCATTGCAGAGCATAATTGCCCCTCTCTGTTCAGTCTTGCCAAGTGGTTTATATTCACACGTTTCCAATTTGTCGAAAATTGACATATACAACTTTGATGTTGATATTGAAACCTCTCTACACAAAAACCCATTATCCAATATCTTGACATTCCCCTTCCTTGGGTCTTTATATTTGCCTACTACACGATTGCACCTTCATTTTGAATAAGTCAAAAATTAGACCCATTTAATAATTCTGTGAAAAGCGAATGCTGTTCTAAGGTATCAAATCAAAGAAGGGTGTATGCTGCCAACCTTACAATTTCCAGTCACTAAGCATTATCACCAATCACTTTACTTCTTCTCAATAGTTTAGAGCAGTCAACTTACACCTTTCCTAATTGCAAACCATCTGGGCTTCACCTTGTTCACTGAGCTTCAATTTGGATTGTAACGCCTCGTAGCCTAACTAATCTCCTGTGTTTTCTCTCTGTTACTTCATTCTCATATTTCAATTCAGACCTTTGATACAGGAGAATTCACCAGTATCAACTATGTTTGGTGACAGTATTGTTCCTTTATTGTCATTATATTCGATAACATCGAAAATAACTTGATCTCTAAGCGGAAAAGTCATTTATAAAGAGATGATAGTTGTCATGCTATACTCTTTGTCAACGCGTTTCACGCATGATTGACATAATATCGAAAGCAATCTTAAATAGATTCAAATCTATAACATACATAGTATTGTAACGTAACTAAATGTACTTTGCTGTTGATTTTTTCAGTCAAATTCGACCAGGAATTTCTTATCATTGATAATTAACCTTCCTCTGTCAAAGCAACGTCTCTACTTGCTTACTAACAAACTCACCCTTCAAACTTGCCTCAAACTCTTTTCAATAATACCAAGACATTCATCCACTTCATGTTCTGTAATGGTTAATGGCGGTGCAAATCGAATGATATTCCCATGCGTTGGCTTGGCCAATAGCCCATTCTCCATCATTTGGATACAAAGTTCCATGGCTTTTCCGGCATCCCCATAGGCTCCCTTGGGTTCATTAATCACAATTGCGTTGAGTAAGCCTCGTCCCCGAACCTTTTCAATGACAGTATTGGGTACAAGTCGATTCAAACCATCGCGCAATTGTTCTCCACGTTCAGTGGCATTCTGACACAAATTTTCCTCTCGCAAAACTTCCAAAGCCGCCATGGCAACTTGACATGCCAGAGGATTGCCACCATACGTCGATCCGTGTTCGCCTGGCTGCAATGTCAGCATAACTTCGTCTGATGCCAGCACTGCCGACACAGGTAGCACTCCACCTGAAAGGGCCTAGTCGCCAAAATTCAGATGTACTTCTAATCATACAACAAGGCATTCAAAATGAAACAACGTACCTTTCCGAGAACCACAATATCTGGTTTACAACCATCATATTGCACGGCAAGTTCATATCCCGTGCGACCCAATCCAGTTTGAACTTCATCAGCAATCAGCAGTACATTGTGCTTGGTACAAAGTTCTCGAACCTTCTTCAAATACCCATCTGTTGGGACTACAACGCCTGCCTCACCCTGAATAGGTTCGACCATGAAGGCACAGATATTCTCTGCATCTTGTTCCAATGCCATTTCTAAACTTCCCACATCGTTAAATGGAACATGAGAAAACCCTGGCATGTAGGGTCCAAATCCACGAAAGGCTGTGGGATCATTGGAGGAGGATATGGCTGCAAGTGTCCGACCCCAAAAATTGTGATTGGCAAAGAGGACACGTGCCTTATTCGGAGGAATATTCTTATGCTCATATCCCCAACGACGGGCAAGCTTAATAGCGGTTTCTCCACCCTCCACACCTGTATTCATGGGTAATACGCGGTCATACCCAAAGTAATTCGTAATGTACTCAACATATGGGCCCAAGGCATCATTATGGAAAGCTCTTGATGTCAACGTCAATTTTTGAGCCTGTTCCATAAGAGCTCCCAAAATTTTAGGATGACAATGACCTTGATTCACAGCGGAATAAGCAGAAAGGAAATCATAGTAAGTATTGCCATTGACGTCCGTAAGTTTGGTTCCTGTGACAGAAAAAAATAAAGAAGAATGAAATATTAGATCACTTTTGTGCTTTTCTCCTTACACTGTTAATTGTTCCTTTTTCCTTGGGGGACAACAAGTTGAACTATATACATACCCTTTCCACTTGCCAAAACTACCGGTAAAGGATGGTAATTGTGAGCTCCATGTCGATCTTCTAATTCAATGCAATGAGCTGCGTTGTCGAATGATGTCTCAGATCCATTACGAATGCTGCTGGTAGATGCAGCACGAGAGAACGAACAACGCGCAATTGCGGCAGAATAAGCTTTTACCGATTTGATAGAGAGACTCATCCTTCCTTTCCGTTTTATTGCACGACGTTCGGTTTGTTGTGTGTTTTCTCCAGGCGTGGATAGGATTGGAGTTGACGTAGGAGAAAGACGCAAAAGTTATCACGTCAAAAATTTCCACTTACTTACTTCCTAACCAGTACTACCACCATACTATGTAACACGGGATTCAAAATGTCATACGGTGAAGAATCTGAATCTGCAGTGGAGGGCTCAGCACCCATTTAGAACATTCGCAGGCTCAAAACAATACTTGTTCAGCCCAGTAAAGTTTGGATGAAAAAAGAATTGATAGTCACAACTTCAAGGATTGTTTATTCACACTAAAGGCTGCAATGCTTTCAATGAGAGCATATGTGAAGGTTACAATAATATCTTGTCAAAAATCAATGGATTAATTATTCTATCACATTCTACTATTTATTGGTAGCACAAGGTTGATGATATCACTTGACCTTATTGATTTCTTTCCTGTTGACTGACTGCTTATCCGAAATTTTGATAATCCAAGTATCAATACAGCAAAGTATCTAGTTCAGGAAAGAATTAATTTGATGTATTCACTTCAAGAAATTTAATAATTTCACCATCAAGGCAAACTATTCTCTGCTTCGCACTTTTCATCTACTGGATTTCACTTCAATCCAAATGAGTCAAGGAATAAGTAGATGGTTCTAATCTAGGAAACGCTAGTCAAGCGGCAATGCATGGTATATACTATATTCACATTTACAGAGCCCTGCAATTTTATGACGTTAAATCATCGATCCGAAGAATTTCATTCTTCGAATGACATTTACCATAAATCAAACAGATCTCTTTTTGTTACCACATGCCTAGTGTTTGCCCCCTTTCTCATTTTTGTTTTTTACCTTTTTCATTTTGTTGTCTGTCTGTATGGAATTAACTAAAAATGCATAAAAAAAGGAGGTGAAAGGAAAAGCAAGTAATCGGAGTATACCACGTAGTTTTTTTCGTCATGCTACGCAGGTGAACTTGGAGGTGTTTTCTTGCACTTGCATTCATTTTTCCAACCATTGTTTGAAACTTTTTAAATTTCAACAATTATAAATAACGAAATGTCCACCTCCCAAAAGGAAATAATATTCAATGCTGTTGCGGCTCTTCCCTCTCGTCAGGAATCAGATACTTTTGGTGAATTGACGATTGCACCGGGATGTTTATGGGGTGCACAAACACAACGATCTTTAGAAAATTTCCCATTGGGTGGTACCGAATCCAAGATGCCCCTTCCAGTCGTATATGGGATGGTACTTGTCAAGAAGGTTTGTGCAGTCTACCATGCCAAAATAGGGCAGATGGATATGACAATTGCCAATGCTATCGCACAAGCTGCGACAGAAGTTTTGGATGGGTATCATGATGCTCAATTTCCACTCGTAACGTTCCAGACAGGATCAGGGACACAAACGAATATGAATGTCAATGAAGTTTTGGCCAATCGTGCTACCATGATTTTGGGTGGGACACTTGGTAAAACTCGTCTTGTTCATCCTAATGATCATGTAAATATGGGACAATCAAGTAATGATTCCTTCCCGACTGCGATGCACATTGCGGTTACAAAAGTAATTACAGAATGTACGATTCCTGGCCTAAAGGTACTCCTAGGTGCTCTTCAGAACAAGGAATCCGAATTTCAGTCGATTATTAAAATTGGTCGGACACATTGTCAGGATGCGACTCCATTGACGCTTGGTCAAGAATTCAGTGGTTACACAACTCAAGTTGAGTATGCCATCTCAAGAATTGAACGTTCCCTACCATGCTTGTATCGATTGGCATTGGGTGGGACAGCCGTGGGGACAGGATTGAATACTACTCAGGGGTATGATGTTGCGATAGCAGCTGCCATTGCTGAGGAGATGGGTCCAGACCGATATCCCTTCGTTACGGCTAGTAACAAATTTGAAGCCCTTGCGGCTCACGATTCTCTTGTCGAAATATCCGGTGTACTCAATACAGTCGCAACGTCTTTGCATAAGATTGCCAACGACATTCGTTTCCTAGGTTCAGGTCCTCGTTGTGGATTGGGTGAACTTAGCCTACCGGAAAATGAACCGGGTAGTTCCATCATGCCGGGGAAGGTCAATCCGACACAATGTGAGGCAATGACTATGGTATGCGCACAAGTGATTGGGAATCACGTCACGATTACATTCGGTGGTGCACAGGGACACTTTGAATTGAATGTCTTCAAACCCGTCATGGTAGCCAATTTGTTACAATCGGCACGTCTGATTGGAAATGCAGCAAAATCCTTCGCCGAACGGTGTGTACAGGGAATTGAGGCCAATCATGAGAAGATCCATTCTCTCCTACATGGGTCTCTGATGCTAGTGACAGCACTCAATCCACACATTGGGTATGACAAGGCATCAAAAATTGCCAAGAATGCACACAAGTCTGGTTGTACTCTCCGGGAAAGTGCCATTGCCAGTGGATACCTAACCGCCGAACAATTCGATGAATGGATCGTACCAGAAGATATGATCGGACCTATGAAGAATATGTAGAAGAAAGATACATGAACTATCAAGTGCAAACACAAAGGGCAAGACGAAGAAAAGTTTGGAACACAATAGAGCTATTTAAAAAAATGATTGAGTTCACGTACTCTACGTTAAAATTCATCTTTTTTACTTTCTACCTAGAAGTTCTTGTTATACCTTATCGCACCAATTTCATCTTGTCCGTTACGATTTCGGTTCAATTTGATTCCATCATGGTTTCCAATAATTTCCCATCCAATGTAAACCGTGGCGTCCGGAATGCGATGGAGAAATAGTACTATGGAATACCGTTCACGTTTATGTCTACTTCTCTACGATATGCATATAATTATTTTCACTCTCTAGCGATTTCCTTGAACCAAAACAAAATTTTAAGAATTATTGTATCGTCTTCCTTCCATGTCGTTTTAATTTCTCTAAGAGTGTAAAGAGAGATATTTTTCTAAGATTCTATCTCGGTTCGTTTGCGCCTTTTGTTCACAGTACCCTCCCCATTCTCATTTGAATCCCCATTCTTGTCGTCCTCACCAACCATTGTACGATTGGTACGCTTGGGGTTACTATTCCTCGATGATACAGATCTTGCTACGTCCTCTGCATCCTGTTTGGATGACATTAATGCAACCGTTGTTGGTAACGATGCACTATCATCGGGTTCCATACTTCTTAAACGGCTATCTCTACTAGCCTCCTCTTCCACGTGGACTGGTGGCTGTCCTGAAGCTTCGACCATAACGACCGAAGGAGTCGTCGTCGTCGATGATGATGATAGCACTTGTCGTGCCGACGAATGAATCCGAAATCCAAAGACTCGGGGGATATATGCCGAATCTACCGGAAGAGGATCGGGGACTAAATTGCTAAAGGTCATTAGGAATAGGTGTGGAAATGTCGTCCCGAAGGATGCTCCATCGACACCAATGCTTCCCCCCGACCCTACATTCCCATGATGATTTGTTCGAGACCGTACCGGAGGTGGATGATAAATACATTGACACTTGGGACAATAAATTTTGACCGTGTGAGCACCGACCTCATCTTTGATTCCTACTGGTAGAACTGGTTGACCTCCACATTGAACCAATGGACATGTACCAAATTCTTTCCCAGCATACTGCAGGATGCACATGAAAAAAATGTGTCAGAAAGGGTAGAATAACAAGAAGAAGAACAACAACAGAAACATATTCAAACAACAAACAGAAACTTCGACGACGGGGAATCGTACTGAAAAGAAAAACATCCAAATTTGGGCTTACCTTATTATACATTGCATCAAGTCCATGCGCTGTGATGATGTATCTTGCATGTATTAGTCCATATAAAGTACAGGCATTTTGAGTCAAATGACTGTCATCTGAATCATCA
>CAAAJI010000088.1:77814-87969 GCA_900642245.1 Fragilaria radians | reverse complement strand
AATCCTGGCATGTAGGGTCCAAATCCACGAAAGGCTGTGGGATCATTGGAAGACGATATGGCTGCAAGTGTCCGACCCCAAAAATTGTGATTGGCAAAGAGGACACGTGCCTTATTCGGAGGAATATTCTTATGCTCATATCCCCAACGACGGGCAAGCTTAATAGCGGTTTCTCCACCCTCTACACCTGTATTCATAGGTAATACGCGGTCATACCCAAAGTAATTCGTAATGTACTCAACATATGGGCCCAAAGCATCATTATGGAAAGCTCGTGATGTCAATGTCAATTTTTGAGCTTGATCCATAAGAGCTCCCAAAATTTTAGGATGACAATGACCTTGATTGACAGCGGAATAAGCAGAAAGGAAATCATAGTAAGTATTGCCATTGACGTCAGTAAGTTTGGTTCCTGTGACAGAAAAGAATAAAGAAGAATGAAATATTAGATCATTTTGTGCTTTTCTCGTTATATTGTGACTTGTTCCATTTATCTTGGGGAATAACAAGTTGAACTACATACATACCCTTTCCACTTGCCAAAACTACCGGTAAAGGATGGTAATTGTGAGCTCCATGTCGATCTTCTAATTCAATGCAATGAGCTGCATTGTCGAATGATGTCTCAGATCCATTACGAATGCTGCTGGTAGATGCAGCACGAGAGAACGAACAACGCGCAATTGCGGCAGAATAAGCTTTTAACGATTTGATAGTGAGACTCATCCTTCGTTTTCCGTTTCGTTATGGAGTTTTTATGGCACGACGTTCGGTTTGTTGTGTGTGTTTTCTCCAGGCGTGGATAGGATTGGAGTTGACGTAGGAGAAAGACGCAAAAGTTATCACGTCAAAAATTTCCTCTTACTTACTTCCTAACCAGTACTACCACCACTACTATATAACACGGGATTCAAAATGTCATACGGTGAAGAATCTGAATCTGCAGTGTAGGGCTCAGCACCCATTCACAACAATTTTCCTTGTGCTTGTTCAGCCCAGTAGAGTAATTACGCAACTTCAAGCATTGTTTATTCACCCTAAAGGCTGCATCGCTTTCAATGAGAGCATATGTGAAGCTTACAATAATATCTTGTCAAAAATCAATGAATTAATTATTCTATCACATTCTACTATTTATAGGTAGCACAAGATTGATGATATCAATTGACCTTATTGATTTCTTTCCTGTTGATTGACTGCTTTTCCAAAATTTTGATAATCCAAGTATCAATACAGCAAAGTATCTAGTTCTGAAAAAAATGATTCGATGTATTCACTTCATGAAGCTAAATATTTTCACCATCAAGACAAACCATTCTTCAATGCTTCAAACTTTTCACCTTCTGAATTTCACTTCAATCCAAATGAGCCAATAAATATTGAGTAATTTATTATTTTCTAAAGATGTATAGTCTACATTATTCTAATACGACAATGAGAGACAAATGTGCATGATAAAAAATGATCAATGGACAAATAAAACTTCCAAGGACTGAAAATACATGTAAAATTGAAAAGAACCATGAGCATTGGAGGAGTCAATTTGAACCAGGAAAAAGTAGACTCTGGGAAACGTTAGTCAAGCTACAAAGCATGGTATATGTATATTTACAGTACACTGCAATTTCATGACGTGAAATCATCGATCAGAAGAATTTCAGTGTTCGAATGAGATTCAACATAAATAGATTTCTCTTTTTTAACATACGTTCCCTTTTCATCTCATTTTTGTTTTCTATCTTTTTCATTATCTGTCTGTATGCATACACCTTAATTAAATGGATAGTCGGAAGAAGTAAACTTTAAAAAGGAAATCAAGTAATCGGAGTATACCAAGTAGAATCCTGTATTAGCGTTCTTGCGCAGGTGAGTTTTCTTGCACTTGCATTCACTTTTCCAACCATTGTTTGAAGCCTTTTTAAATTTCAACAATTATAAATAACGAAATGTCCATCTCCCAAAAGGAAATAATATTCAATGCTGTTGCGGCTCTTCCCTCTCGTCAGGAATCAGATACTTTTGGTGAATTGACGATTGCACCAGGATGTTTATGGGGGGCACAAACACAACGATCTCTGGAAAATTTCCCATTGGGTGGTGCCGAATCCAAGATGCCACTTCCAGTGGTATATGGGATGGCACTTGTGAAGAAGGTTTGTGCAGTCTACCATGCCAAAATAGGGCAGATGGATATGACAATTGCCAATGCTATCGCACAAGCTGCGACAGAAGTTTTGGATGGGTATCATGATGCTCAATTTCCACTCGTGACGTTCCAGACAGGATCTGGGACACAAACGAATATGAATGTCAATGAAGTTTTGGCCAATCGTGCTACCATGATTTTGGGTGGGACACTTGGTAAAACTCGTCTTGTTCATCCTAATGATCATGTAAATATGGGACAATCAAGTAATGATTCCTTCCCGACTGCTATGCACATTGCCGTTACAAAAGTAATTACAGAATGTACGATTCCTGGTCTAAAGGTACTCCTAGGTGCTCTTCAGAACAAGGAATCCGAATTTCAGTCGATTATTAAAATTGGTCGGACACATTGTCAGGATGCGACTCCATTGACGCTTGGTCAAGAATTCAGTGGTTACTCAACTCAAGTTGAGTATGCCATCTCAAGAATTGAACGTTCCCTGCCATGCTTATATCGCTTGGCATTGGGTGGGACAGCCGTGGGGACAGGATTGAATACTACTCAGGGGTATGATGTTGCGATTGCAGCTGCCATTGCTGAGGAAATGGGTTCGGACCGATATCCCTTCGTTACGGCTAGTAACAAATTTGAAGCCCTTGCGGCTCATGATTCTCTTGTCGAAATATCCGGTGTACTCAATACAGTCGCCACGTCCTTACATAAGATTGCCAACGACATTCGTTTCCTAGGTTCAGGTCCTCGTTGTGGATTGGGTGAACTTAGCCTACCGGAAAATGAACCAGGTAGTTCCATCATGCCAGGGAAGGTCAATCCGACACAATGTGAGGCAATGACTATGGTATGCGCTCAAGTGATCGGGAATCACGTCACCATTACATTTGGTGGTGCACAGGGACACTTTGAATTGAATGTCTTTAAACCCGTCATGGTAGCCAATTTGTTACAATCGGCACGTCTGATTGGAGATGCAGCAACATCCTTCGCCGAACGGTGTGTACAGGGAATTGAGGCCAATCATGAGAAGATCCATTCTCTCCTACATGGGTCTCTGATGCTAGTGACAGCACTCAATCCACACATTGGGTATGACAAGGCATCAAAAATTGCCAAGAATGCTCATAAGACTGGTTGTACTCTCCGGGAAAGTGCCATTGCCAGTGGATACCTAACCGCCGAACAATTCGATGAATGGATTGTACCAGAAGAAATGATCGGACCTATGAAGAATATGTAGAAGAAAGATACAAGGAAATATCACTTATAAGCACAAAGGGCAAGAAGAAGAAAAGTTTGGAACACAATAGAGCTAATTTAAAAGAAATGATTGAGTCCACGTTAAATTGCAAGTTTTTTACTTTCTACCTATTATTTTTAGTTATCCTTATTGCACCGATTTCATCTTGTTCGTTACGATTTCAATACGACTTGATTCTTATGTTGGTTTCCAATAAACTTCCATCCAATGTAAACCGTGGCGTCCGGAATGTGATGGAGAAATAGTACTATGAAATAGCGTTCACGTTTATGTCTACTTCCCTACGATATGCATATAATTGTGTTTACTTTCGTTGAACCAAAACAAAATTTTAAGAATTATCGTATCGTCTTCCTTCCATGTCGTTTTACTTTCTCCAAGAGTGTAAAGAGAGATATTTTTCTAAGATTCTATCTCGGTTCGTTTGCGCCTTTTGTTCACAGTACCCTCCCCATTCTCATTTGAATCCCCATTCTTGTCGTCCTCACCAACAATCGTACGATTGGTACGCTTGGGGTTACTATTCCTCGATAATACAGATCTTGTTACGTCCTCTGCATCTGGTTTGGATGACATCAATGCAACCGTTGTTGGTAACGATGCACTATCATCGGGATCCATACTTCTTAAACGACTATCTCTACTAGCCTCCTCTTCAACGTGGACTGGTGGCTGTCCTGAAGCTTCGACCATAACGACCGAAGGAGTCGTCGTCGTCGATGATGATGATAATACTTGTCGTGCCGACGAATGAATCCGAAATCCAAAGACACGTGGAATATATGCCGAATCTACCGGAAGAGGATCGGGGACTAAATTGCTAAAGGTCATTAGGAATAGGTGTGGAAATGTCGTCCCGAAGGATGCTCCATCGACACCAATGCTTCCCCCCGACCCTACATTCCCATGATGATTTGTTCGAGACCGTACCGGAGGTGGATGATAAATACATTGACACTTGGGACAATAAATTTTCACCGTGTGAGCACCGACCTCATCTTTGATGCCCACTGGTAAAACGGGTTGACCTCCACATTGAACCAATGGACATGTACCAAATTCCTTCCCAGCATACTGCAGGATGCAAATCAAAATAATGTGTCAGAAAGGGTAGAATAACAAGAATAATAACAGCAACACCAACAAATTCTTCGACTGCGGGCATACCTTATTATACATTGCATCAAGTCCATGCGCTGTAATGATGTATCTTGCATGTATTAGTCCATATAAAGTACAGGCATTTTGAGTCAAATGACTGTCATCTGAATCATCTGGACCGATTCGGTCCAGAATTAAGTCAAGACAATCAGAAAAGTTGGCAACACATGCTCGTAATCCATATAAGTTAAAGCCATCTTCGATGTACGATCTCTCTACTTCACAAAACATTTCATGTCCTTTCAGCCCACAGAACCATTGAATCCATGGTTCATCGTGTCCCGATGCAGAAGAATCTTCATTAAATGCCATTGTTGTTTACTTTTTGGACTGATCTTTTAAAAAAAAACGGGACAGAAACTTTGAATAGTGGTTGCTGTAGGTTTGTCCTGCTCATCCAAATATAACAAGTTGTCAAAATGAAAGAGTCGAGTGAATAAATTAGTTTCAAAGAAATTGGTGATTATATAACTAGAGAGATGCATCGGCGAACCATCAAAAATTGAATCGATTGGATTTTCCAAAAATATTTGAGTTGGATTCCAAAAAAACCTCCAAGGGGAATGTATCTCTCTTTCCTCTAGAAAGATCAACGAGGCCGGTTAAGAGCATAGGTGCATATGTATCTTACCTTACGAAGCTTGGAGGGAAAATTAGTAGGTTTTCAGTTCAATTTAGTGTGAATCGCCTGATGCCATCGTTGTGTGTCCAATGGAACGCACAGACACAGCAAGCGACGCTGCCTTGACCGATTGGTTTTGAACACTACATCCTGGTTCTTTCGCACCGAGTACTAGTGTAAGCTCCTCCAGTACAGTATGTACCACCCTTATGGACGCATTTTGCTTTTTGAATTATTCACATCATGTATGCCAACAAAGAGACAGATAAGAAGTTGCCATTCAATATAGATTTAAGCTCTTTTGTTTTGAGTACTCTTGTTCAAGCCTCAGGAAACTGGCAAAGATACACCATCCCACTACAGGAAGTCACTATTTTCAATAATGGTCACCATGGGGAATAATTGCTCAGAGCATGAGCTCTGAGAAACTGCTAAAAAATTCAGATAGAGAAGCTGAACTAAGGATTGTATTGTGTCAAGTTACATGTAGTTGCTGAATTCCAATGTAAGAGCATTTTTGCATTTGCAAACGACAATCAATTCCTTTTCCTATGGGGCATAAGTGCTTATTGTGTTGTCCAAGGTTCCATGTGTTCATTCTTTTCACAGATATAGAAAAAGTTACGGCAAATGTTGGTGATTGGTTGAAATCATCAAGCAAGAACTTCACAGATAAGAGGTTAGGGAATCATATATTCTGTTGATATAACTGCTTATTGCTGAATCGAAAGTTAACATGACAAAGCCTTCATTATTTGTCACTTGATTGAGGCGAGCTTCACTATTCATTCATTCAAAAAAGAACGGTGATGCACTATTAACTATTACCATGTCATGTTTTACCCATATTTCCTTTTACGAGTCTAGCAGGATCATGCTCGCACATATTGCTGCATCTTTTCCAGCCATTGATGTGCCTAGTATGCCGCACGACAATTAGTCGAAAATTATTTGAATGGTCACAAATGGTGAAACGAGAAGTTATTATGTTAAGTTTCTCAGTAATAGTTTATGCATAATCAGGCTGTAGCCTTCCCCAAGATCTTCGGCACATCGACCACTGTGACAATGTTCACGAGGTAAGCTTTTCATTTCCTCCGACAATGTCTTGTATTTTTCGATGACAGAGTCGGGAATGACGTGATCCTTTTTTAGCTTCCTTTGACTTGGAGGTATGGTCCCGTACATCAGAGATAAAAGATTGTAGTTAAAAGCTCCAGGAGACAGGTTTCCTTGTACGTGCATTGTATAATCCAAGCAGTTCCCTAAATTCGTGTTGCTATAATTTTCATCCGTATGGGGCAGCCCAAAACCATGTCCCATTTCGTGACACCTATTTGAGAAGGGAAAAGTGAAATGAGATTTCTGACGTGTGAAGTTTGAACGACGCGATACATATTGAATACAGTATGCTTACATTGTATATCGCTTGTCATCATCATTCATGTTGTTTAGATGATAATCATTCATTTGACTCACAGAATGAATAATGAATCCATTTTGAACCATATTGTAATTCACACCGATCCAATCTGTATTCCCGTAATCCCCATTGCATATCTTAAGGACACCTGTAGATGGCTGACAGGAAGAATCCACTGAAACTCTCTGTACCGATAACTCCAGAGCATCAGGTGATCCTTGATCCCATTCCGACACATATTCTTCCAAATACGGTGTCCAGCTATCCTCCAGGGCGTTCTCGACGACAAGTTGCAGCCCTTTAAAGCCATAAACATCCCATCTCTCAGTATCCTTTACCGTGGGTAGTCTTCCGTGCGTGAATAGGTCGAATGGATTTGCCGAACCTCGAAAAATCAGTGCTAATCCTGCGAAAAGTCCAATCGCGACTATTAAAACGAGAACAATTCGGTTCAACCACTTCCCTACTTGACAAGCATTTGATCTAGAATCCGAGATTTTCTCGCTGCTTAAGATGCCGGAAGTGGAAGTGTTGACTTGGCTTTGCGGATTTGCATTGTCATGTATTCGGGCCATTTCTTTTTTTATGGATGATTAAACGTTTTGTGACTAAAATCCGTGGGATTGGTGAAATTTTCAATTCAAAATGGAAACGAAGTTTTACATAGCAGAATCGATCGTACCAAATATGCTAAAGGACTCAATTCGGTAGATAACAGACGAATCATGGACTTTAAGCAAAACAGCCAATCAAACTCTACACTTGCCAGTCCACCATACAAGACATAGACACACGCCGTCAAACACACAACTCAAATAGGATATTGTCTCTTGCCGTGGTCATTAACAGCATTGTCTGTGAAATCGGAAATGACTGTTTTATTTCCTGCGCAACAATGAAGGAACTTTCAGAAAATCAGAGTGTTTGTTTCCTGAAATAGGTTACACCTGTTAAAAACAAAAGTCGCTCTGAACCTCAAAATTGGTCGATCACGCGTCAAAAAGACAGAAAAAAGGCTGCAACAAGGGACTTTACCGCAGTTTCCTTGATATTAAGAGTAGAGTTGATAAACTCTGGTTTGGTAGCAATGGGAAGCTTGAAGAAAGCTTCCAAACAACAAATCTAAAGTAAAAGATTAAAAATTCACGAGATTGTAATTCTAAGTTTTTAACTACTGCTATAGAATCTCACCTGAAAATTTGCATCTCACATGATGAAATTTTCCTCAATTTATCCCACATTTGGTTGCTTCACCAATTTTTATCTAATTGTGAATTAGGCAACCGGGATTTAGAGTCACTTACTTAAAACATTCATTTTTGTTTTCTTTTCATAATTTTTCTTATCACATGCATTTCAACCTCTAAATTACCTCATTTCTTAAACAGACCGAAATCCCAATTATATTGACTTAGAAGTCAATTATTTGTTGTTTAAGATGCAACACATTCATAAAATGGATCAAATATAAATGACACCATTTAACACCCTTCCTTTGATCATTTTATGACATAGGAACCCTCGCATACCCTCAAAATAAGCCATTGAACAGCTTCTGACTGTGAAAATTAAACTTTTCACCACCGAGATTTTTCGTGAAAATGTCTGCCACATTTTCCTCAGATCTCACAAATTTTATTTCAACCAGACCATTTTCCACCTGTTCTCTGATGAAATGGTACTTCATATCTATATGCTTGGTTCGTTCCCCGGATGTTTTATTTTCGCTAGAAAAATACATCCCACATTGTCCACATGAACTGTTGTTGGTTTCTTGATAGGAATGCCAATCAGTTCAAGAAGTTGAACAATAAACTTCATTTCCCTCACAGTTTCATTCAAAGCAACATACTCGGCCTCTGTGCTTGACAAAGTCACACAAGGTTGAGCTTTAGACTTCCAGGAGATGGGAAAACCACTCAGAAAGATCACAAAACCTGTGATACTCCTCCTATCATCCTTGTCTCCAGCAAAATCTGAGTCGCTATAAGCTTCAATTATCCAGTCTTCAGACGAATCTGAGTTGATATTCAGTTGCTTGTCTTGAGTTTTAACAACATAAGACAACAATCGTTTCAGCTCTTTTTCGTGCGCTGGAACCGCATTATCCATGACCTTGGACAACTCTCTGACTGCATTTGCAATGTCAGGACGCGAAAGTTTGACCAAATACAGAAGGGTTCCTATCATGGATCTGAACCATTTCTGTCTGCCCTCTCCAATCAACATGTCTTCTCCTTTGGGCCTCACAACAAAAAACCCAGGTGCAGAGGGAGTATTCCAATCTCCCTTAATTTCGATTTCTTTCTCCAACTTCTTAATAATCCTGGTCTGTTTGAGACTCAAAACATGACCATCAGAGCCAATTTTGCAACCCAAAAAGTCTTGAATTGACTTATCAACCTTCACCTTGAAGACTTGATTAAGTCCTTCAATGGCTTGGATCATCATCCTTTCACTCCCAGTGATGATTCCATCATCCACATAAATGCAGAGGACACAGAATTCGGTCCCTTCCTGCTTGTGGAACACACAGGGTTCAACATTATTTCCTCTAAACCCTTGCTTGACAATGATTTCCTTGAATTTCTTATGTCACTGCCGAGCCGCTTGAACTAGTCCATAAATGGATTTGTTAAGCTTCAAAATGCTATTTCCCTTTCCCTCACCCTCAAAACCTTCAGGAATTCGCATGTAAATCTCCTCACTGAGTTCTCCATTTAAAAATGCGGTTTCCACATCAATGGACCAAGCAGGAAGCTTCAGCTTTTGGATTAACAAGAGTATAATCCTGAAGCTTGTGTCACACAACACAGGAGAGAAATGGTCCTTAAAATCAACTCCCGCGACTTGAGAGTACCCAAGAGCAACTAACCTTGCTCTATACACTCCATTTCTCTTCTCAGCGAATACCCATCGATTTCCAATGAGTTTCCTGCCTTTAGGCAACTTCTCCTTACTCAAAACGGTTCACACTTTGCATTTTTCCATGCTATTCAACTCTTTCTTAATGGCTTCTCTCCAGCCCTTTTGTTTTTCCTTCTCAGGGTGATAGAAAGCTTCAGAAAAAGATCGAGGATTGTTGACATAACTCTCCTCAATCATCATCAGCTTATCCCCTTCCACCTCTTCTTCAGAATCGGTTTCTTCATCCTCCATGTCATCCATGAGAGCTCTACTCCTGGTGATCATGGTAAACTTTGGAGGCTCCTTCTTTTCTTCAACCATTCGTGAAGTGGAGGGTGTAACTTCAAAACAAATTTCCTCCTCATCAGAGCTTTCCAAATCGGTATTCTCGATGTTTTTCGGCTCCTCACCATCAAAAAACTCACCGTGGGTCTTCCTCAACCATCTCACGTTCCTGGTCAACATCACAGACATATTCTTCAGATCTAACACCCTGTAGGTGTCCTTTGGGTGATCTTCAGCATATCCAAGGAACAAACAGTGGTTGCCTTTGTTAGACAACTTGTCAGGTAATCCATAAAGTTTGGTTAGTTTGATACCAACCTCACCAAAAATCC